>JARJEB010025543.1:0-14766 GCA_030264535.1 Liometoxenus newtonarum
ACCGGATACATTCGTTACTTTCACCAGTAACGAATACAAAAGTAACGAATACATTTTTAAATGAATACCCGGGTACCCGATTCCTTTCGAGTAACGAATACAAAGTAACGGATACTTAGTTACTTACCCATAACTAATCCACACTGCTAAAGAAGTAATAACTCTCACCGACAGGATTACGGCTGGTGAAAATCTGGCTGTTAAACCCAGGATTTATCAATTTTGGACTTTTACAGTAACATATACATTGCAATATATCCTTGAGGCAGAATTAAATTGATACGATCCGTTTTCGATTTGTAATAAGATTATTATAAACGGAGAGATTATATATAGAAAGGCTACAGTTCTGGTTCTAACGTAAAATTACGTGATAAAATGCCTCAGTTAAATTTGGTGCATAAACTTCAACTTAAGATACATAAAAAACTACTAAGATTTATTGGATTTTATAATGAATTCACTTTTTGACTACTAACCATTTTAATTAATTTTGATAGTCGCATTAATACAAGTTAATGATTTCTTCAAAATTTCATAAATTTATTAAGTACATACAATCTTAGAATAATTTGGTGACATTTATTTAAAATACTTAAAGTCCGACCCAACCTTTATCACAAAGAAAATAAATATATAAATGACTGCGAATTACTCATTTAAACGATCGTGCTGTTCATAAATCGTGCAATTTTCAGTAGGTATAGCCCCATTTTCGTATTTCGTCTTTCAGAGCCTTCCCGTTTGCCTACTTGAAAATTTATCGTCCTAAATGATTAAATAAATCGTCGACAATAAAAATAAAATTACTCATAAATTTCTTATTCATCGATAATTAAACCTTATCGCGTTATCGCTATCAAAAAAGAAACTCAAGTAAGTATAATAACTAATACTTATAATAAGATTGCGTCGAATATGTGAATGCGATAAGAAGTAGTTGACTGGGATATTCACCGGAGGCGCTTGTGCGCTGTCGCGGAACGCGTCGCGACGTTGTTTCGCGCTCGCCCATAACTCGCTGCTGGCCAGAGTGCCCCAAACGCCGGTTAGCAAGCGACGATCGTAGCCAGTTCGTTTGCGAGTCGCGCATTATCCAGTTCATTCCATATCACTATTGTTTGTTGCACATTCATAGAGTTTTACGTATTACATTCTACGTAGGCCTACCTATATAAAAATTCACGTGCCACCCACACACAACTTTGGTGTGTGGTTTGTGGCTTGGATCGCTTTTATCAATTTCAAATAGAAATAGAACATATCGACTTGAAATAGGTGACTTGTGACTGCAAGTTTAATGTGAGAATTGAGAATTACTTCATAATGATGCTCGCATGAGAAGCTGTAAATTAAATATATCCAATTAAGAAGAGAAGGTAAAATCATCCATTTAATAACTCAATAACATTCTGTTTTTGTCTCATTGTACCTCCATCTTCATAGCTTTCATTCCTTTTGCTTTGGTATTTGTTTGGCTTTAATAGATGTACTTGATAGAATTAAGCTAAACAAGGAAAAGCCAATGAATAAACTGAAAAGTAAGTGTATGTAGATGAAGGAATGGGTACTTTGTCGATAAAGCGAGATTCCATGATAAAAGATAAAATTGCTCGCGTTCCATAGATAATTTCGTTGATCAACAATCGTATTTAGTCGCACAAGTAAAATAATTACAGGTTTTACATTCCAATGAAATACAAGAACGAACTACAAAACATTAAAAGCAAAATGTTGTAAATTCTATTTAGATACACGACAAACACATTCCCGAATCTAATCGTCCTACTTTTATAGAGAACTTGAAACTTTGTACACTTGAGTTCGACGTGTGTTTGAACATGTCCAACGGAAACATGGTATTCGTGAAATTCGGTAGATATCGATTTTTCCAATTTTTTGATTTGATTAAACTTAAACTCAATTAAACCAACAAACAATTCCGAGTGACAAATTTATTTTAACTTCACATGATTGGACGTATACTGAATTTTTCCAATGCACACTGTCGAATATGTTTATTGAAAACTTGAAATATTTATTTATTTAAATAAACATATAACATTAAAGTTTCTAATTATACTTTGAAGTAATTAAAAATGTAGGTACATTATTTGTAATTACTCGTCGTTATTACTCATTCATACCTACATTATTACACAAAACACGAACGAACGAACATACCTAATAATATTTATTGAATAAGCGTAAATGTCGTTTTATAATGTGCACTTTATTGGTCATAATTAATCTCAATACGACTTATTAATGATTAATAACCTTTGTACTTGATAAATATTAATTAATCAAATATCTAATTGTAACCGACAAGTTGACAAATTATTAGACGTCTCTTTCAATATTGATTCATTTACTAGACTTATATTTTTATCAACAAATTGGATTTTTATTCAGATGTTAGTTTCGTTGGAAGGTTCCACTTGTTGTATTTATTGTGTTTGTAATTGCAGAATGTTGTTAACGATAAGTCCGTGTGCGAAATGTAAATACCACCAATTTACTTGTCGGTTCACTTGGTGCTTTTACAATTCGTTTTTCTCTCTCGACGAAACTGACCGTTACATGTTTCAATTCGGCCGTATTCGCGAACATCCAAATAGTTGAAACTACTCGAAAGGAAAAACAACCAAACAGATTCGACATACGAGGCGAGGAAAGTAGAACGAACATTCGAATATAACACGACTAACAAAGCAACAATTCCGCTTTGGTATTTTATGTTTTATTTATTTTTACGGCAGCTTAGAGAAGCTGTAGTATCTTTCTGTATATCTAACAATAGTAGTCGTATAACGTGGAACGAGCGTTTCGGACGATAGTTAAGTTTTTGCGAGTCCTTGCGTATTTCGTATTTCAATTGTAATTTGCCGGGCTCGTTTCGAGCTCTTCGCATTAGCTAACGAGTTAGGTGGTGGTGGTGTCGGTATAGTTAACAAAAGTTTGTTCAAACTTTATGTGTTTAGTTGTTCTTCAAAACATTTCTTAGATTTTTTTAGCTCTACATAGTAAAATACTTTACTGTAATTTCTATTCAGTGAAAATTACAATTACAAAAAATATATTAAGTTTAATACCAGAAAGGTTTGAGGTATTCAAGTATAATATACGACAATGGATTTTTCCGAGTATCTTTCTTGAATCGATGAAAGAGGTAAAAGAACCAGGAAAATGCACAAGAGAGATCGTGAGCACTGAATTTTGTTACGGCTTTTTGGCTCTGATCCAATTTAATGAGAGAGAACCTCAGTTGTTGAGTATCAAGAGCAATGTTCAATTCTTGCTTCTTTATATATATGCTTTCTAAAAGATTTTGTTTTCTTGTTCCTCCTACAAAAATCCGCATACAAAATAATAAGTAATACAATTACAAATAGGTAAATGCGTTGATTATATTGGAATAGAACAAGATACGCAACGTCTCTGACAAGATCCAGAGAACTAGTGGACATTCCAAATTCGACCATAGTAAGTGAAACCACTAGAGCCAATTCAAAATCTCTTAATCTGAATCTTTTCCAACACATACGACTTCTTCTAGTTGCAAAATAGTTTTGGTATAAATTCTTTTTTCGGAATTTGGGAGAATCCTGCATAAGATAACTACTGACTCGCCATTAGCCAATGTCAGACTCTCATACTCACTAAACTCCCACCTAAATACCTATCTACGGAAAAAATCCATGGATAGGAAGCCTGGAGGCGCCTCTGCCGTAGAAAGGGGAGGACCTAAAATGCAAAAAGCAAGCAACCGGTAGAATTTGACATCAAGATTGTATATATATATTTCTACCAAACCCATAATAAGGTAATACATTAGCAATGAACAAATAAAATTGTCTTCATTTTGTATTGTTGAAAGCACACCTCGTTCATTTCGTAACGGATATTAAAAAAGTGGTAATTTTACCGCTTGACATGAGGTGTTTCCAGACACCTAGTTCAACACTGTGTTCACCATTTCATATTAGTGTAATGCTGTAATGTGTAATTGTAGGGACACGGATTGTCGGTTTAGAAAAGACAAAACAAATCGTCGGCATCGAGTCCGTATAATTTACCGGCGCGTTATTATAACGTTGGCGTTTTATATTTGCTCGTTGTTATATTAGAGGTACTTCGGGTACCTAACTATAGTTCTTTTTTTTTAGTTCTCTAGTTCTTTTTCGTGTGGTTGCCGTTCTTATGAAGCCATTAAAGCAGCTGTACTAACAAGGTCTTATAAAATATACCCCCGAGGGCCGTTGCGTGGTGCGCGCGGTGCGTGGTTCGTGAACGAACTCAAACTTCTTTAGTCCGTCTTTCATATGAGATGTCTTGACGATGAAATGGTATAAGAAAACTTTGTTCACGGCGCTTCTTGACTGACTAGCCGCTTTTTATATATACTTATAGTACTTATACAATCTAGCCGAAACGTCGAAAAATGCACCTTTAATATAGTTATTAAAAAATACAATTTTATATTAATGATAGGGTTCTCCAGCAAGGTTACACCGACGAATCGACCGATGCATCGTCGATGCACCTCGACGGTGCCTTGTTATTAGTGAAAGGCAGGTGTTGTTAACCCGCAATAAGACGCCACGTACACTTTTTACATATTCATATACCTTCGCACGCAAACACACGTTTTATATATCTATATATAATCCACGTATACATAAGCATAAAGGCGCTGAATAAATATTAACGATAAATAAATTCGTGCGCGTATACGAGGAAAGTATCGTAATCATTCGGAATGTTAATCGGTAATTAACTTCTTAATTATGTCCCAATGGCAAACAGTGAAAACGCTTTAATTCCATTTTATTTCATTTTGTCCTGCATTTTGCCATCATGTTTTATAAGTATATAAGTAAAACTTTTTTGAATTTGCATCTTTCGCAAGTAACAGCTACCAACGTACAACTGTATAAACCTAAATGCATAAAATACGAGTTTTTATAACGCTATTTATATATTTTATATTTATGTGATCTTAAGATACCTTTTCAGTTCTTATTTTACTTAAACGACGACTAAAGCCTATTGCTCGTTTTATACTTGCGCGCATCACCGTCTTAAACTACACTTATTTTATGGTGTAGTTCACATATATAACGTTGAAAGCTGAAAATAGCACACGTTAATATGCCACATTAAGACTTACAAAATACCTTTTAATATTGCAATTAACATTATTATATGCGAGCGTATAGTGAGCGTTAAAAGTAAGTTAATTATACTTGTGATGTCAAAATGAGGAAAATTTAGAAGGGTTTTGCGAATATTATATACTTAATTATAATTTGGCTTTCTAATTGGATTTAACTATTTAATTGGATTTAATTAACAACACTGTTCACTCATTAATTTTTGATTAGCACAAATGTAACACATTAAACTTAATTTAATACAATTTTTTATAAAATTTTCATATAGATTTTGCTCCAAATTTTCAAAAATTATAATTAAAGTATATTTGTTTCAGGTTGAGATAGATTGGACTGCTCAGAGTTAATTATATTAAGTAAGTAGGTAACATACAATAAAACATTTAACGTTAATTGTACTTATTGGTTGTATAAAATGAGCTAACACATAATATTCGTACTTTCACAATGTAATAATGACTCAGCACTGAGACTTAATGGTAATTGTTGTTGTTTCGGCATAATATGCGTTTGTGAGTTGTGCGGACAAATATACGAATAGAAATAATTAAATTAATAATCTTGACAATAGTACTAATGACAATAATAACAATATGCGACTGCGGGAATAGTCTGGTATCGTAAATGTAGGAAGATTAGATTAATCCGCAAATAAACCGTTTTGGCTCGAAACGTATTGTATAGCAATATCACAGGGGTGCAGCAGGACACATGACTATGAGGACACTACACGACAATTTTCAGTAGACAAACAGACGTGATATTATTATATTATAATAAGATAAAATAGAATAAAGCGAATGAGCAAATGCTTTGTAATACTTTATTGTGTTAAGTATTTATACATGTGGAGATGAGGAACGAGATTATCAAAAGCCCATGCAATTTGGTCCTCACATTCTCATGTATGGGTGTGCTGGTACAATTTCATTTTCCCGAATTTTGTTTTCACCGAGGACGCGATCCTCAACTTGGAAACGTTACTTTTTCATATATGTTTTTGCTTGCGTACTTTTTATATGAATGATGTTAGATTTTCAAATCGACTACTGATATTGCTGTCAGTCCATACTCTATAATACAATGTAGCTAACCGGCTAAACGTAAACCAATACTGATGTAACCAGGAAAAAAACGACACAAAAAGACATATTTCCCTATGGCACATATGTTCGATGTCTTCGTTCGATGTATCGACAAAGAAGATGTTCGACATTCGACGACAGTCTGCTGAATATTTGAATACATCGTGAATATAACACATCCACATAACGTAAAACGAATCGAATTTTTGCGAGGTCGTCGGTCGTCGTCGAAGTCGAAAACCGCTCCAGGGGGTGGAAAAAAAGGGACACTATTACATATGTGTATATAACTGTGTATAAAAGTATACAACACTGTAATACACGTATCCGGAGATCTTACGCGTATATCAACTGAGTTTTTGGGTTCAGTTATTCGTTATCTAGAAGTACGGCTACGGGCGTTGTCGGTAGCATCCCATTTTATAGTTAAATTTGTTCACAATACCTTTATTACAATATCATTTTATATGTTAGATCAAATTGTAGGTGTGAGACATCTGTCGCAATAATAATAACAATATGAACCGAGAACCGGTGTCGTCGACGTCCTAGCTACATTTGACGTCCTCGCTCTTTGCTAGGGGATTCTCGCTCCGTGTTCTTCCCGTTCCATTACTATATTCATATAGGTATACTTACATGTAACATATACAACCCTCTTCCGGGGTTCCGTTCTTTTCATGGGACACGCGCCCCCGAAAAAGTATTTATTCGGCGATGTAACTGCTGTCGCTGCATGCTGTATTCTTTAATTCACCTCGTTCATGTTCTTGGTGTTCTTGTACAAGGTCATAGTTGAACACCCCTTAATATCGAGTTAATATATGGGGTTATAGGCGGACACTTTATTCCTTAATATCACAACACGTGAACACGCGCATTTGTTACCTAATACCATGCATTTAACAACAGTCACGATAACATATAGAAATGGAACAGAAGCATGCACACGCTCCTCGAACTGTACTCTAAATATACTATTAGAAAACAGTTCTTTTTTTTCATGCCTTTATAAAAAAAATAGTCCCAAATTCCAAAGAAGAGTATAACCTGAGTTAACCCAAATGAAAATAGTAATTGTAGGACAAACTACATTCGGAAACCGTGAGCGATTTCAATTAAGACACGAATTTAGTTCAATTGGTAGAACTATGCACTAGAATTACAAAAGATCTGGGTTCGACTCCCAGTCAGAGAGAATTTTTCCTGTAAATATTAATAAGTATACATTAAAATTCGTAATATGAATGAAATTTGTACTGTGATTAAAAATTGTTGGAAATATTAATATTTAATTTCTATACTTAACTAAATTCTAAAACATTCGAAGAATGGATAAATTCAAATAGAGTTTTTTTCAGAATTTGCATGAATTATATGAAAGGAGTGGAATTTAAGAATTATCTATATCTATAGCCACTAAGTACAGTATAGCGAACAAATGCTGTCACTGTCAAGCCATTCATTCAATACACGTCTTTTGTTCTTGCTTAAAATCTCTGAATACTTGAATACGAAAATACCTAAATTCATGTAGAGCCCAGCTAGCAAAGCTTTAAAACTCAGTGTAAAATCTAATTAAAATCTTTATTATTAATAATAAAATATTAATACGCCGCTGTGGAATTTAATAAAATTAATTTTCGTTCGGATTAAATATAATTAGATTCAAGAATTCAAGGAGGTCCATTCAATGTAGTCAAGTGTAATGTTAGAGAAAGTCTTTTCCATTTCTGTATAATAATCCCTCATTTCGAAATCAGTAAACTCATCAGGAACTTCTTACTGTCTAGATCTAGAAAATTCAAATTTTCTGGTTGGAAACTATCTCACATAATATTAGAGGTGTATGTTTCACTGTTTTATGTTGAATATATACCGTGCGATTATTTTATCGTCGAACATAGCATGTGCTATGTTCCTATGTACGACGGCATGATCATAAAAATTACTTTGATCGTGCATTGCCACTCCCCTCACAGTCAATCATAGTCTGAGTTTATTTTGCCGTCGTACATAGGAACATAGCACATGCTATGTTCGACGGTAAAATAATCGCACGGTATACAACAACTTATGGGCGATATCCGTATATTTTAATAAAGGAAAAGTAAAAATGTTAAATTGGTTACTTAATGTTAAGAATTTGGTTAAGGATCGTAGGTTAGCCAGTTATTTTATTATAGAATACAAAGTTTATCGTATTTCTAATAATCTAAGACTTTGGTAAGTAAATTATTCCCAAAAGTTTTGAATTGTTTTGTTACCCAAACTAATACCAACCCTAAACAATAATTCCAGACAACCCATGAAAACCAATCAAATAGCGCGACCGGATCGAGTATATTGAAACTTTAAACGTGATCCGAATTTTCACTATTTCCGGCTTCTGGCTTAGGTATACGACCGATTAGCGTTCGCCATATAAATTCCGGATTTAGCTAAACAACAAAACAATAACAATTAATATGGTTATAGCACGTTGCGCGTTACATTTCCGCTTTACTTATCGCCTTTCCGATTCTCAATATATAGTCAACAGAAAATAACAAACATTGGTCTCATAGTCCCAATTCCGATGAACAAATATAATTAAAGGATTCTCGTAAATATATGTATACCTAAGGAAAACATTTGAACTTGAAATTAATATGTTTACAACATAACTATATTTTCACTTTTATGTTACTAACATTACTGTACCTATATTTTATTGTACTGTATGTCAAAATGTGACGTTCACATACATACGATCCATCAATTATACGATTTTGTCAATACGCACCAATAGCTCTTCCATTTATGTATAACGTACACTTCTCAGTCCAGACTCTACCTCTACACGAAAATGGCATGTTATATAGTACCTATATAGGAAATAATATATAGTTATAGATTGATCTGTATATGCATCTGTCGTGGTAAATCATCCCCCTAACTATCAAATATATACGTGTACAGTTATAAGCACTATGATGGGACACGTGCGAGTTACATACGTTCGACGAAATTATGGGCCTCGCAAATAATAAAAAACGCGTTTTTTGTGTGAAAATTATGGCATCCGTTCGTAAATGCCTTATAAGCATGGCAGGCGGTTATAAAGGTATGGGTGAAAACAAACAATAGGCTTGTTAAATTCGCAACGTGCATCTCGTAAACTCGTATTGTCATATTCAGGGTGTTGTACGTATTACATATAGGTATGTAATAATTTTTTGTATTTGTGCTATAAAAATTGACCCCTTGAAACTCATTCACTTTCACACTTGTGTACAAGTATCGGAGCAGGAGCAGATTGGTGCCCAACCCCGTAATGGCGACAACAAACAAACTCTCTGGATTTCTATATGTAAATGCGGTCCTGTTCACTACAACACTGTGCGGTTCGAAATTAGTTTGTATCGTTTTATTGCGATGAAACGTTTACGTTCAACATTTACGGCCTTAATGTATGAAGAGTGTAACGATGAAAATTGTGGGTGCGCCATTTGGATAGGACAAGATGAATTTATGTTTCCTGCAATTGTATATTTTTTATTTTTGGTTGTTTGGTTCATTCATATTAAGAAAAATACAAAACTAAAAGGACATATCAATTTCGCATTCTAGATTTTTTCCCTTTTAAATTTTATTTGATTCATTCCTGAAGGAAACTAGGAAATCCTGACGGGTCGAATGCTAACAAACGAGAATAACATATATACAACTACAAGTTTACAAGTATAACATTGTACATTTACCGTTCATTCGTTTAGTTCGTTTTTGGGGGAAAATACCGATTAGATGTTGCGATTATGATAATGCTGATTAGACAATTTATAAAACAAGCTGTGCGCGTACTTTCGCTCCGAGTCTCTCGCTCGAATGTTTGTTCACGAGGCTGCGAGACAAACGAACGAAACCGTAATGTATCTGAATGCGCCTTGTTAATTTCGTGAATGCTGAATGGCATTGCGAAGGAAGTGTGCAGTGCAGAATAAAACTGAAGGGGAATGAATAAATGATCCCCGACATCCTTATCGGCCAGTTTATCAAACAAAACGTCACTCATATACACAATGCGGCAACGAGCACGCCATTATTTCATTAATATTCATTTACACCGTGTACCTATATCAACCGCTTTCCTCTCTTATTTACATAACATTATTATTATGTCGACCACGAGGCAAGGTGATGACATGCTGCTGCTTTAAATACAAACAAATCACTTATTCAATTTACCTTTTAAGTTGATCTTCACTACAATCACTACAGACTTAAATGTCAAAAACCACCGCAGCATTAACAAAAATGATGATAATATAATGCAGGAATATTACAAATATGTCTAAAAGAAATATTATTAATAATAAATGCACATATACAGTATGTCCAAAGGTATACAATGAAAATATTCACCCAAAGAAAAACGCTTGTTTATTTTATTTTGCGAACAAAATGATGAAAAGGCGCATTCAAATAAATAAAAACACATTGTGATAGAATTGGTGCAGTGGTTTGCGTCGACAGCGACGAAGTTGGGAATAGACAAGAACATTTCAATAAATAAAGGACACACATGGCGCAATAAATTCAATAACTCCATGCAGCATGAAGCAGAAGCACACCCAGCAGAACACCACTCCTAACTTATAAGTAAAGCAAGAAAATATAGCTAGATGTTACTGCAGTAGCACTCTTGTGTATTTTGTAATTCCCCTCAAGCAGTTACACTAATCCAAATTGGGCCACCGTATTTACGTACGAAAAAATATTTAAGTGTTGAATGGTCCAAATTACAAGCTTTATGCAGGAGAGAAATTCTTATTCATGAAACGTTTTATTGTGACATCTGCACATATGTTTAATTTATATAATTGGGGAAGAGAAGAATTGAATAATTTATTTTCCACTCTAGGACTTTACCGACTTTAATTTTTGAATTAACAATATGATACATTGTAGGAAACCGTCAACAATCTAGTGCATTTGAATTATTAAAATGTCCTACCCAACTATTTTTGAACTGAGAACTCACCCACAACTTTTCCAACTTTGCATGTTTACTCTGTTATTCGTTTTGCTAAGTAATTAATGAAATTTTTTTCTACATTTCTACAGTATTTTTCCATTCTCATATTTTTCAATTCAAACCCACGGATATTTTATGAATTCATCCAGAGCAACTATTACAATCGAGATAATTACTTATGACGTGAATTTGTCTACTCTGAAGTTAATTCACCAAGCGCGCTGATCTTGGGCGGCTCGGCTGGGTTTCCCGAGCCAAACCCGATGAGAAAACCCATTTGGAACATGCACAGTGCGCTGTTTAATTAGACAACTAACATGTACGTGTGTTATTCATGAAGATATTCCGGAGTGTGTCTCTGCCTCCCAGTCCCTGGGTTGTTCGTGTTATCAATGTTATACCGGAGATTCGGTTCCGTCGTTTCTATCGACTTCCACGGGCAGCATTTGTACTGTAACAACTATAGCAGTAATATAGGCTTCCTCTGGTTCCTGGTTTTACATGTTCAAACGTTGTCTCATCGTATAGTGCAAGTTGAATTCGACATAGTTTCCTCGACGGGCCTCCTAAATGCATTAATATTAGTTGAAGCTAAGGCTAAGACTGTGAGGCGTTTGCCGTTGTTTGGGCGGGGAAGACGCGCTCCTTATTCGGAAAACTTTCGATCCCCATGTTCTAACTTATTGTACGTATTGTTTGAGTTTACTTTACCAAACATACACGTTCAACACATACGGTGGTTTTGTGCATTATTCCTTATAATCAGACCAAATTTGAACCTCCTCTATTGTCTACCGCATAAAGTAAACTTGTCCATATAGTTATCACCGCAATATCAGTTTAGTAAGTAATTGAAGTGCAAACACGAAAAGCAAACACAAGACATTTTTCAGAAAAGGTTACATGAGCTTAAATTGCATATTTTTATTTGTTGGTTGATTTACGGTTGCAATTTTGGTTTGTTTAATTAAGTCCCTTGGCATTAAAATATAAACCCTTAATCTGCATGCGCACCCTTGTGGACACATTGCGCCTTGCGTCTGTAAGCACAACGCGAATTCGTTCGACCGAGAAGCAGTATTTTTAATTGTTTCAACAAATGGGGCGGTTTTAATAATATACGTACTTTCGGACGCCGAGGTGACGTGTCACTTAATAAAGTCTATGCTCGGGCAACAGAGCGTGTAATCAGTAACCGGTGACGTCAGATCAAACAGTTACATACGATTTATAAATGTAAGGGGTTCAACGAAATGGTATTTTAAGTTTTGAAATGCAATCAACGACCCCAAAGTGTAACATTTCCCCTTCTATTCACAACAAACGTCATCAATATATTGGAATGAAATTGTGAGTGTAAAAAACCGAGAATGAACATGGGGACAACTAAAATGCATTTCTGGAAGTTGCTTTTGTTACAATAACAAAACAAGTACATTTGTTACGTATTTGCAGAAAAGTTTGTTTTTAATTGTCAATTGATCTGAATTGTAGTAAACTTAGCCAGGAATTGGGGAAATATATATTCTCTCCATTGAAATTTCTCTGGGTTTCTATACTTTTGTATACTATATGCCGTGGTATAAGTGTGCAACTTGCATGTTGTACGCTTGGGATCTTCCCAGTCTCAAAGCTTTATTCGTCATCTGTTCCTGACATCGTCATATTGCGTTCGAAATGTCGAGGATCAAAGCCAGTTCAATACGACCCTGACGTCGACTACTATCCACTACCAGTACACACTACTTCACTTGTATTCAATAGCTTATCGCTATCGCTGTCCTCAACAGCTAGGCCAGAGTACAGAACAGGAAGCTTTCACAACCTGTTAAATCGGTCATCGGGAGTACCTACCCAAAAATACGAACCGATATCAACTGACGTGTGTAGTTTACAGTATACCGGCTGCCCCGAATATCCTTTACCCTTTTCAATATCATTGTATTATTATTATGATTTTTGTTTTCACCATACAGCATGATGATGGCTATAATTCTCACCAGAGATAACAAGCCATACGTAAGACCGTAAATACATAGAATGCGGAGCACTTGTGGGATTACCACCACCCTCAAATCCATGCAATGTTCGGTGACTTAAAGAGGACTCGAAGGGGGTTTGCTCAATAAAATATTGAAGCACATACTTTCCAGACGTGAATGCACACATACAATCGCATATGCATCAGTAGTCGGCTATATTCATATGCAAAATCAATATTTTTCAGTCTGGCACATAATAAAAGACTGCTGATCGCGATAAAAGCTGACAGTTCCCCTGCCAATCACGGTTCCGTATTCAATCTCCGGTAACTAGGTTTCACCAGCTACCGCACCCTCCTCGACGTCGTCATCCTCCAGCTAATGCCATACTACAAAAACATACTCAAGGTCTGTAGAAAGAATAAACGAACCATTAAAAGTTTATTTGCATGCTCGTATAAATCTATAACCAAAAAATCAAGAAAAAATGTTTTAAAGTGAAAAATTTGAAGCAAAATAATTGGGAAATTATCCGGAAAATAACATTCGTTATATATAAAAAGCTTAATGAAAACTGTTTTTCTATAAGTTTTACTTTACCTAATTTCTCGGTCTTGATGCTTCACCCTACCATACTGGGTAACGCTATATACAAAATTATTCCATTAAGCCGGAAATTGTGTTTAGCTTACACATACCAGCAGACTCAGACTAGTCGGAGATTTCAGCCCAGATATTTATAGTAAAAGTCACTTAAAAACCTAATGCATTTTCATTAAAAATAGTCATTTCACTCAAAAAATAAAATCCGATACGACGGTTTTAAAAAAGAAAAATTAAAAACTGATTTCAAAAACTTATTTACATGTCTTCCTTCTTTTTCGAAAAAGCATGGTTACTTCAGTTAAGCGTTGACAGAATAAGAACTAACAGAATAAACGAAAAGCATTTATTAAAATCCATACACAACCAAACCTGTTAACAGAACAACATAACTTATAAGACAGTGCAGCAGTTTTAGATTAATCAACAGCTAAACGAATGTTACACTCACAGTCTGTCTGCGCTACTGTTAACTGTTTATACTCGTAGTTCGTAGTGTGTGCAGTACACACTTCTTTACTTCTTCGCTAACTCATACAACACAACATATACATAACGCATCGAAATAACATGCACTTGTGTCTCTTGTTTGAATACATCAGACTCGAGCTCTTCATTAATTCCAAACTCGACGGTAAACTCTCGGGACGATAATAAGCGAAACGTACTAGTGTAATTGCAATGTATTAAATGTTTTTGTTCTTTTATGTTGTATCTACGAATATATATATTTCCATTTGCGCGACATGTTGTCTATGTTGTGACTAGTGATGAACGAATAGTAAATATCCGTTACTTTGTATTCGTTACTCGAAAGGACTCGGTGTACCCGGGTATTCATTTAAAAATGTATTCGTTACTTTTGTATTCGTTACTGGTGAAAGTAACGAATGTATCCGGTA
>JARJEB010025547.1:0-20455 GCA_030264535.1 Liometoxenus newtonarum
CTTTAACAACGACGACGTCAACACCTAGTAATTTTGTTGAACATGCAAAGACGAATGGTGTTGATCAGAAAGCTCCACCACCACCACTATCAGCAGCAGCACCACCACCACCACCACCACAACCGGCTCCACGCAAAATTCTAACCTCACAAACAAGTTCCGATAGCTTGAAGGAGAACACGAACAATAATAATAATAACAACAACAATACGACAAAGCTGCCAAACAATCATAAAACAGTGACGCCGACGTCCTCATTGGAAGGAGACGATGCTCAGGTACTACCGAAGCCCATCACAAACGAGGAGTTTCAAGCCATGATCCCAGCCCATTTCCTTGTCAATACCAATAATAATGAATCATCCAATAAACATCAACCAACGTCCACCTCCGAACACACACACAATGTCACTGTTACGATTAAGAAGCCCGAGACGCTCATGGAACTGCCACCAGCACCGACTGGCCCCGGACGCGTCACCGAGACCATCACGAAGAGTACGTTTACGGAGACTGTCGTGACACGCATCACTGATAATAAGCTCGTCACACCCTTAATCATTGAGGTATGGTGAAAGGATGAAGCCCTAAAAAAAAGAGAAACATTAACAAAACAATTTCTTTTTCTTGCAACAACAACAAAAATAATACTCAGAAATGCATGCACGTTGTAGGCGTAGATAGTTGATGATGCACTTTTGGGGGGACGTCGCACCGCACCGATTGCACGGGGAATGCATGAATTCGTTTTATTTTTCATTATTTCATTATGAATCATCACGATACATTCATTGCTGAGCCATAATACATTATTTACGTTGTAATACGTTATCA
Organism: Liometoxenus newtonarum; assembly: GCA_030264535.1. Taxonomy (NCBI): domain Eukaryota; kingdom Metazoa; phylum Arthropoda; class Insecta; order Coleoptera; family Staphylinidae; genus Liometoxenus; species Liometoxenus newtonarum. The sequence continues at coordinate 835 of JARJEB010025547.1, forward strand.
TGAACATGAACAAACAATTTATAATACAAACAAACTTTTACACACTCATAGTTTTCAATAATGAACGTAGGTATCAAATGTTTTGTGTAGAATCAGTGATGGCATTTGCACCGGGTGCAATAATTTGCACCCATTTTATGCGTTCGATATATAACTCTAACTACTCTGAGTAGTTCGGAAGTACTTTGATCAGGTCGGAACTACTCTGAGTAGTTTACAGTGGCAATGCACCGGGTGCAATTCGGTGCAATTCGTCGCCAATCAAATACATACGATTCAAATAACTTTAAATTTTAAGGTTATGGCCGGAATCTGATTACATCCTCAGGGTGCAAATGTTTGAATGCACCCGGTGCAAACCGTGTTTATTAGTACCGGTGCAAACCGGCATGCCATCCCTGTGTAGAATTCATTCTTGCATATCTTCATCAGTTTTTATAAGAAGTGTTATAGATTGGTATCGTCGTCATTTGTTGATAAATATTTTCATTAAGTTTACCGGATTTTTTTTTACCAAATTTCAAACATTTTACTACAAGAATATTGAAGAAGAAAAAAAACACGTTTTGAGAGTATTTTGTTTAGTAAAAGTTAGTGTGGAGTTAATTTTTAAACATTTCAACTTTTTATAAGATGTGTGATAGATACATTGGTATTGTCGTCATCTGTTGATAAACATTTTTCTGTCATAATTTTGAGCATTTATTTTTTTGACATTTGTCGTTTGTCGCCAAATGACGTTTCGAATTTTCTCTGCAAAAAACAAAACAACAACAGACTTTTACACTTTTTGACGTTCAGTAGTCATTTTCATTTCATTTCAGTGTATTTTTGTTTACAAATAAATGAAAACTTTATAACGGTGTCATTGTTTTTCGTTTACGTCACGGAGCAAATTTTAATCAGTTGATTGGGATAAAGATGGTGGAAAAACATCCTGGGAAGGTCAAATAAAGGTCAGACCTGTCACCTGCTGACATGGAACATCTCAATTAATTTTATAAAGTTTTCATTTTTTTGAAAAAATTTGGTTGCTTGCTGATTTGATTATTAATTATTTTGTATAGATTGATACGGAATTTTTATTGAAAATTTGAAAACTTTCGTATCAACATTTAACACATTTGCATAACAACATTTTTCGTTTCATTTCTACATTTTTATTTATTTTTTACTTTTTGCATTGAGTTTCTTTATTTTTATTTTAATATTTAACTCTACTTACTAGAAAATTTAATATTGTATTATTTTGGGGCCTCATCCACAAATAGGCAGCGAATATAACAACACAGGTAACGGACTCCAGACACATATTTTCCAAAAATGGAGAGTCCTTTTTGTTCTTCCTTAATTCTCACTCCGCTTGTACACTCTCTACTCGAACATATTTTATATTATTATACAGGGACCTGTTTTGGCCAACTGAACATAGCAATTTTACATGTAAAAATGTACAGCCTGAAGATGTAGGAAAATCTTCGTAAGCTTAATGCGAGAAAGTTAAATGTCAAAACAGCGAAAACTGGTATTAATGGGTGAGAATTTTAGAAAAGTGCGTGACTTGTGCCCAAATTATCAAAATGCCCAATGTTCTGAATAATTCTTAACCGCAGGCTAGATATTGTTTAACAGCAAGTGAGACCAATTTGAATATTTAAGTTTTGAACATTTAAGTTTCGAACATCAGTTATGCACATTTAAGTTTTGAACATTTAAGTTTTGAACATCTTAGTTTTGAACATAAGTTATGAACATTTAAGCTTTGAATATTTAAGTTCTGAACATTTATTTAAGTTTTGAACATTTAAGTTTTAAAAATTTAAGTTTTGAACATTTCAGTTTTGAACATATTACTTTTGAACATAAGTTATGAACGTTTAAGTTTTGAACATTTAAGTTCTGACCATTTAAGTTCTGAACATTTAAGTTTTGAACTTTTATGTTCTGAACATTCAAGTTTTGAACATCTTAGTTTTATGAACATTTATGAACATTTAAGCTTTGAACATTTATGTTCTGAACATTTAAGTTTTGAACATAAGTTATGACCATTTAAGTTTTGAACATTAAAGTTTTCATTCATTGTATTGTTGGTTCTTGTCTGGTTTTTTTCCAAGCTTACGAAAAATATCGAAAACTAAAAGGAAGAAAATCTATTTGGGACAGCAGAAAAATAGGACATACTGTTTTTGCCTGTAAAATTCTAATATTCGGTTGGCCAAATCAGTCTCTGTATATAAAAACTTACCTTTAACTTACATTTATTAGTAAATTTAGAATGTTTTAACAGAACTGCATCAAAAACCCACAAATATACATCACCAGTTTATTATTTATATTTATCAAGGCACTCGTAGTATGCGCAAAACGCATCATCGCCTTTTCATACATTAATTTTACAATTTAACTCATTCATTTCTTATCTAACAATTTCCTCCTGGTAGGATGTTACGTTAAGTAAAGCAGGCGGCTCATTGGGCTTCAGCATCATCGGTGGAACTGATCATTCCAGCATACCATTCGGTATTAAAGAGCCAGGCATATTTATTTCGCACGTAAGCAAATGCCAAATCGAAAGAAAAAATGTATTTGAATGAGTAAATGAGAAATTCCAGATGGTACCCGGCGGAACAGCAGCTAGTTGTGGCAAGCTGCGTGTTGGCGATCGCATTCTCAAGGTAAACGGAACGGATGTTACGCAGGCGACTCATCAGGAAGCTGTCATGGAGTTATTACGTCCGGGCGAACAAATTACTTTGAATATTCGGCATGATCCACTACCCGAAGGCTACCAGGTATGTTTAATAAAAATATTCAGCAAACAAAAAGCACTTTCTTGCTTTATTTCTCACTTTGCAAGCTTCTTGAGATTGAATATGTTAATCCACTTGTAAGTAGTTGATTGATGATTATTGTGTGTGTTTTTTTTTCTTTGTATATGTGTGGCTGTAATCTTGTTTTACTTGTTAATATAGGAAATGTCGATAATCAAAGCCGAGAATGAAAAGCTAGGAATGCACATAAAAGGTGGCCTGCAAGGACAACGCGGAAATCCATTGGACCGTTCCGATGAAGGCGTATTTGTATCAAAAGTGAATTCAATCGGTGCAGCTCGTCGTGACGGCCGTCTGCGTGCCGGCATGCGATTGTTGGAAGTCAATGGGAAATCGCTGTTGGGTGCAACGCACCAGGAAGCCGTGAATACGTTGCGAATGTGCGGCGATAATATTCACATGATTGTCTGCAAAGGATATGATAAAGCTGATGTCGATAAAGCTGTTGCTGAAGGACGAATTACACGTGGTGGTTCGGTCAGTAGTCGTTCGCAAAGTGTTAGTTCGTTAGATATTGCGGACGATGATAGTACAACACGGGAGGAGACCAGAATGAAGAACGAAATCGTTCAATTCGAAAAGGAAGACGCGGAGAAACGACTCAAATTAATTGAAAGCGAAGAGGAGGAGGATCTGTCCCTGGTTGAGGTGAAAGCTAGCACTCCGGCTGATAAAGTATTGGATGTTGTGCGAGCTGTCGAAACATTAGCGCATAACTCTGAACCAACTGCTGCGCCCAAATCACCTGGTGGACCAAATAGTGAGCTCAAAACGACGACGATTGTTATGAGTAAACATACATTGGCACCTCAACCCACATCTGTAAGTACCTCCTTTGTTACCTCCTATATAGAAAGAGCTTTATTGCGTATGCGCAGTAGTACAAGTCAATGTTATACTGTAAGTGCGCCTGCGCAGTAGCACACACAATATTAAACAAGAAAAAGAGGAATGGTGCGTGTGCTTTTGTGAATCACATTCACATGCTTTATTTGTTGTGTGAGTTTATGTTTTCGTCGTTTTTATGGGTTCGTTGTTCACCATTTTAGTGTATATTGCAAGCAGTCCAACCAAAAGTGCGCTTTTATTAAGTTCGTTGTTTTTACGTTATTAGTTCAACATTTTAAGGACGGTTTATGATTGACATAATAAGAATTGCCATGTTACGGTTTATGGTTGCGGAATTAATCTCTTAACATAAGCGCTTGACATAGAAGTTCGCCAATGAGGTTGAAGATGAGCCAGCATGCGCATAGCACTGGTCAACAACTACGTTGCCATGGTGACAGAAATGATGACTGAGATTATAGTTATTTTTGAGGTTATTTTTTGACTTTTGACATGCGTCCTTGTTCAATATTATGGCTTAGGTCATTAATCATGCATGAACCGAGAGTCTTATATTATGTCAATCATAAACCGTCCTTTAGTCTATTTTCTTTTCTATAGCCTGTGTTCGTTACTTATATGTTGAAATGTTGTTGAAATATTATTTTTACCAAAAATTATTCTGAATCAGTTTCACTAGGTTTAGGTACGATATTTTGTTGTCGATTGATTGTCGTAAAACGCATGGGTGGGAATTATATATTTGAATATGGCATGAATTTTTCTAGAAATGAAAATTGACGCAAATGTTATAATTTCAGAAGACAACGCAGCCATAATCGGAATTTGATACATACACACACGCACACAAACGCACGTCTGAATAAAATTAACGAATTTCCATTTTTGCCAAACCAAAACCAAAAATAAAATATAAAGTGAAACGAAACCACATTTTGAACTTCAACTTGATTAATTCGGTTATTAAGTTGTTTCAAATGCATCGTTTTGCGGAATGTACATTACAAAAGTAGCCATGTAAAGCGGGTTCTGGCTCAAAATCCCATGTAATTTTAAATGGGCCAAAAATCACGGTTTCAAGGTCATACTGCGGATTCTGTGACACTTTTGTGGTGGAGGGCGAGGTAAGCCCCCACCCCCACCGCGCCATCTATCGCTGAATCACCAAACCAACCCGCCTCCGCCAGGGAACACCGAAGGAACACCAAGGTGGCTTGGTATTCCCTGGCGGAGGAGGGTTGGTTTGGTGATTCACCGATAGATGGCGCGGGCGGGTGAGGGGGTCTTAGTCCGTCCTCCACCAGAAAAGTGTCACAGAATCCGCAGTATGACCTTGAAACCGCGATTTTGGGCCCATTTAAAATAACATGGGGATTTTGAGCTAGAACCCGCTTTACATTGCTACTTACAAAATATCAAACCATTTCTTATTAATTCTAATTCATATCATAAACCAAAAAAAAAAAACACCACATTTTTGCAATACTTATCAGAATGTTTAACTGCCAATGATATGGATTTAAGATTTAATTATCATTATCAATTTGCGGAGTTTCGTTCGTTGTGAATCGTCTACTAATTAGATAAATGTTTGTATAAAAATGAAGATGAAAAAATTATACTGAATATGTTTTGAAAAGAAAATATTTATATTACAAACAATTTATTACATGACATTATTCAAGAACAGAATACTTTTATGAACTCACTTAATGTGTGAAAAACTGAAAACAGAGAATAATAATAATAATAATGAAACGCTTAAATGTTAAAGTTAAAGGTATATTCTATGATACAATGATTGTCATATTGAAATTCAAATATTGTCATATAACTTAGGGCTGGTTTATGATTGACATAATAACATAACATATGACACAAATAGTTCAAATATTTGAATCGTCGAGCACACGAAAGTTGAACCTTTGCGCAGGCCACGCTTCGTTTTTTATATGTAGGGGGTATTAAATCGTGAATACTGTGAATAAATAAGTGAGGTTATGTATCAGATCAGTATTGTATTTCTAAACTAAAGTGTTCATGAAATGCTTGATTCCGCAAGTGTCGGAAGTACCAACTAAGCTCGGCGCCAAGCTCTCTGCAATTTCAATTTACGTAACATAGAATGTGTCATATTTACGTTAATCTGATGTTAATCATAAATTAGCCCTTATACTTATTGAAATTTCCAATGGTGCTTTGTTGACAAAAAAGTAATAAATAATCAAAACAAAAATTAACTGAAATTGAAAGAAGAAGTATACAAAAGTATTTAAGTTTAATCAGTGATGGCATTTGCACCGGGTGCAAACGTTTATGCAGTCAAACCACCGGGTGCAATTGTTTTCACCCATTTTATGCTACTACTCTGAGTAGTTCGGAAGTACTTTGAGCAGGTCGGAACTACTTTTAGTAGTTTACAGTAGTATATCGGAAGCAATGCACCGGGTGCAAAGATGTATGCAACCGTTTGATGGCGTTTAATTCGCAAGTAAAATTCATAAGGTTCAAATAATCTTAAATTTTAAGTTTATGGCGGTAATCTGATTGCACCCGGTGGAAACGGATGCAAACCCTGTTTATTTGCACCGGTGCATACTGGCTTGCGCCATCACTGACTTTAATTCAAGTTCTTAGTTGGATGAATGAAGTAAAGATTGCTTCATCTACAACATAAATGTCTCTCTTTCTTGTGTATGTAATACTGTTTTTATCCCTGTCTCTCTTTTAAGTCGATCGTTATTTGGGAATCAAAAGATAAAAAAAAAAAAACAAAAAATTTATGTGATATACGTATTGGTAAATATATTTTTGGTAAAAATAATACTTATTGCGGCTATTAAGCTTAATTTATTAATTAATTATTCATCCATATTTGTTGTTCTTTGAAGTAAAGTAGTAGTAAGGATTAGCCGGTTCTAACTCATTTTTGAGTAGGACGCCCTCCTCCGCCACGCCATCTATCGATAAATCACCAAACCTACCCCGCCACCCTGCGCCACGCCATCTATCGACGAATAACCAAACCAACCATCCACCACGCATGAGTAACACAGGTGCAGAACATCAAATAAACACTGTATGTTAAAAACAGTGTTGTTATGAACATCAAATAAACACTGTATGTTAAAAACAGAGTGGTGGGTAGGTTTGGCGTGGCAGAGGGGTGCGGCCTTTGTCCTCCGCCTCAAAAATGAGTTAGAACCGGCTAATCCTTTCCTTACTACTTAAAGTAATTGTCATCAGTAGATAAGTAAACTGCGTTCTCGGACCAAATTCCCTTGTAATTTTAAGGCGGCCTAAAATCTGCATTTCAAGGTCACTCTCCGTGAACGATGGAACGATGGAACTGTAAGAACATTGTGTGTTTAATACAACGCTGTTAAGGACATTGAATGTTAAAAACAGTGATGTTAACAACATCGTATGTTTATTTAATAATAAAAACACCTTGAAATGTAAATTTTAGGACGCCTTAAAATTATATGAGAATTTGGTCCAGAACATACGAACATACTTTACTTTTCTACTCTCATCATTTATTTGTGCTTTGGATGCACTGAGAACGCTGAATTACGACACGCCACAACACGTTTTGTTATTGTTGTTTGATAAGAGTATTAGCATCGTGCCGCGCTTTAATGGGTGATGGTTTATCGAGGAGTGTGTTGCAGTTTGCACAATTTCAACATTGTGTTTATCCTTGTGTTACACAGGAGAAAACGGATACTTCTCAATCATCTAAACGGGATAGGGATAGGGCAACATTTCCAACCAAAGTGAGAATACCTAATGATGATAAAGCTAAAAGCAAACCACCTATTTATACCTTTGTGATAAACCAAATTGTTTCTGATCCTGAACCTCCCACACCTCATTATTCCCAAAATGCAAATTGTGACAAGACAAAAAGTGACATTTTGACGTCAAAAGAAGTAATCCCAGAAGCTCGTCAGCATAGTCATGATGATGATTATAAACGAGAATCTTATCATCCGAGACATTTTGATCGGAATTCTAATCCTTCTCATCTAATCGAACCACCACCCGAATTTCTTAGAACTAGCTCCATTGAAGATATGATTGCTCCTCCGCCACCGCCACCAACTGTGAGTTATCAGGCAAAACGGGTTATTCAAAGACCACATAGACCTCCACCTCCGATTCCGATTCCACTTAAAACACAAAGTTACACCTCACCTTACTTTTCACTACCAATGGTAGAAAATGATGAAGGTCAAGACCTCAGTCAGCTTCAGTCTCGTCCCAGCATTTTGAATTCGAAATTGTCTGCGGATCGTCCTGAAGTTATTTATGCCAATCTGCCCCGAGGAGCCACTTCTATCACTCTGCCCCGAGGATATGTTAAGAAAGAAGAAACGAAACCACCGCCTATACCTCCAAAGTTACCTAGGAAAGTATCTTTCGATGCTCGAGTTGAAACTATTCAACCAGTTAGGGATAAACTTGGAAAGTTGGCTGCCGAAGAAAAAATTAATTTCAAAATAGATGAACCTGCTCAAGGAAGTCAAAAATCGGTGCTAAGTGTAATTCCAGCAAGTACAAAAGATCATGTTGAGGATGTTGAGGTTAAGGTTGAAACAATTGATGATGATGATAGTGATAAACATTTGTTGAAGGAAGAAACGAATCGACCACCTATACCTCCAAAGTTAGCGAGGAAAGTATCTTTTGATGCTCGAATTGAAATTGGTAAGTTGGTGGCCGAAGAAATTAATTTCAAAGTAGATGAACCTGTGCCAGGAGGTCAAGAATCGGTGCAAACTGTAATTGAAGCAAGAACAAAAGATCATGTTGAGGATGTTGAGGTCAAGGTTGAAACAACCGATGATGATAGTGATAAAAATTTGTTAAATGTTGATACTCCTGAAAGTGACTTGGAAGGTTCGATTGAAGTCACTCGTAAATTTCCTGTCGAGGATATGGAAGATGAACCTTTAAGGAGACGTCTTTCGTTTTACGAAGAACACCAGGAGGAACAATTCGAAGATATCAAATTGTTTTCCAGCGATGATAGTCTGTGCCGGACAAATTCGGATAGTCCACTGGTTTTTGCAATAAACGATGATATGGTCCAGGTCCACAGCCCTCCAGTATTACCAGAACAATTTCTAGATGAGAATGAGATAGACGATTTTGGATTACTCACTGAACGTAGACCTACTGTCATTGAGATTAGGGAAGGTCCTCCAGTGACAAATATAATAGCAAATTTTGAATTTGAAGAAATCACCGTCGAGCCTTCATCTCCAGCATCACGCCATGAAATGGCCGACTTATTTGCCCGATCACTTGATCAAGATTCGATGCCACTTGAGGTAGCTTTACGCAATCAGATGAAATCTTCCCCGAAAGAGAATCGTTTGTCTCAAACACTATTGGACTTCATTGCTCCGCGGGGTGATGAAAGCATCATATTCCTTCCAACTGGTACATTACCAGATCTTCCCAAAGGACCTCCACCTCCACCTCCGAAAACTGCTCCACCTCCTACTCCTCCGAAAACTGCTCCACTTCCTCCTCCTCCGAAAAGTGCTCCACCTCCTCCTCCCAAGACTGCACCACCAAAAACGGTAACATTGAAACAAACCTATACCAGTGAAACGGATGCACTTTTAAGCAGTGTTAATAAAAATACAATCGAACATTCTGAGCGAAATCCGGTTAGACTGCGCAATAATAACAAAGATGATGGTGAACTCCGGCCTGAAACTTTCTATAAGCGTTTTTCGTATTCCGAAATGAAGGTAATTGCGTGTGTGTGTGACTGTGTCCGTCTGTATGCTACTTATTTTCTTTTGGTATATCTAGGAAATGAATAAAATAACATTTATTTGTTTTTGTAGCCACCGCAATCTCCTAATAACAATTATAAAATGTCCGTAAGTGATAAAAAGAAATTCTTCGAACATGCCATGGAAGAGAGTGTCAAATCATCGCCAAAACCAGGTATATTCTGCCCTAAAAAAAAAAAAACTAAATACGATTGAGATATTAAATATTTACGTATGTTTACAGATAAAGTATTCAGTTATTTAAGTCCTGATGAAGTTGAACGAATGAAAGCTGAGGAGGATCGTAAAATTGCGAATTTGACACCTTCCGATATGGATTCACTTGGTATTCTGGATAATTCCGATGATGAGGAGTCTATTGATTCTCAACCAACCAGGTAAAATTCCATTGAGATGTGCTATGTCAACAGGTGACAGGTTTGACTTAATTTGACCTTCCCAATGAACAGCTGATCGGGATGAAGATGGCGCTTCAAGCACATTGATGTGCTTGACGTGTATGTTTCTTCCGCCATCTTTATCCCGATCAGCTGACGTAGGCATGACGTAACGTGGAACATATGGATTGAGACTAGACTAGGACAATACTAATGCTTCTTTTTTTTTGTTAGTAGGCCTCATAGTAGCATTGGCATAGTGAGGACAGCAACGGCCGAACGTAGAATGAAAGAGCGTCTGCGAGAAGAAGGTCTTCTCACTGACGAAGACGATATGCAATTGCAATTATCACCAGCGGAGGAAAGAGCTCGGCGTGCTGAAAAACGCGCCGCTTGGCGTCAGGCGCGATTGAAATCCTTAGAACAAGATGCAATTCAAGCACAAATGGTGATCAAATCAATGACCGATATGGTTGGTGATCGTGAATTGGCAATCGATAAAGAGGTACATCCCAATCTGTAATTAATGTTCGCGTTGATGTGTATGTTCGTTCAATTTGGAAAATGAATGCAAAACCAATTACTAAAACCAATTAATTTTGTTGTTTCGTTTCTAATGAGCGATATTATTTTTGTAACTAACTAACTTGACTAACTGTTTGTACTGGATGTGGTTCGTACGTTGTCCAGGATTGGGCGCAGAGTACTAACAGCATTGCATGTGTCCAGTTGCGACCTTCTAGTGCCGATTTCCCCAAGTTGGCGGTGCGCAGTAAGCCGGGCAACACAACGGTGCGCGAAAGCGAGAAGGTGGTCAATGAAACAGTTACCAGGAAAACGGAAGAGTACATTGACGATGCGACCGGCGAGAAACGAGTGCGCACTGTCGAATATGTCGAGAAACTGATCGAAAAAGAGGTAGTATAGCTGCTACAAACCAACAGCATGACATACACTACTTACTTCGCACCTGGTTAGTTCTAACACGAGTTTCTTCTAGTTTATTTTGTTGGCTTCTCCCTTTTAGTTATTGTTTTCGTTCTTTGTACTTTTCCTTTTCAAATTCACATTCATCAATGGTCACCACCAACATAATGCTAATGGTGATTGTTCAACGATTATAATTTATCCGGCTCATTATTGTACTAGTACAATAATGTTACCATTATTCGCCGAAATGTTTAAGTGAATATTCCTACGGCCACTATGAAATCACAAATGACACACTTTCCCCGATGGGTTAGTAGGCTAGAAAACCATGGTAACAAAGCAGTCAACAATATTGAAATAACCGTTTCAGTTCAGTTCCTGTATTATAATAAATATGTCATGACACTGATGACAGTGTTGTGTCAAAATCATATTATTTATTTTTTGGACATTTATTCCATTAAGTGACCGAATAAACATCAAGACATTTTAGGACATTAATCGTTCCTGATTTTGGCGCGAAATCTGCATTTATTCATTCCACCACCGGACATTTACGGACAGTTATGAAAGTGTCGTGTCCACTTAAATGTGAAAATGAGATCGTAGGAGAAGCAGTATACATAATTCGATTGGAAAACATTCAGTTTCATCCTCGCTCTCGTGAGAAATTGAATACTTTCCAACCTTATTAGTTGAAACCAGTGATGGTATTTGCACCGGATTTCTAATATTTATGCACCCAAAGCACCGGGTGCAATCGTTTGGATCCATTTTCTGAGTTGGATATGTCATTCTAACTACTCTGAGTAATCGGAAGTACTTTGAGCAGGTCGGAACTACGCTGAGTTTACACAGTTTACACTGACATATCGGAAGCAATGCACCGGGTGCAATGTACCAATTGGGTGCATACGGTGGAATCGTTGGATGGCGTGTAATTCAATAATAAGATTGATAATATTCAAATAATTTTAAATTGTAAGGTTATAGCTCAGGGTGCAAACATTTGATTGCACCCGGTGCAAACAGTACAATATTTGCCATCACTGGTTAAAACTACTGTTTCCTCATTCTTTACAAAAAAAAAACAATCACCTCCCGCCCACGCTTTATCATAAATCATGAAAGCACAATTATTTTTAATTTAACTAATAATAATGTTACTAACTTGACGCGTTTTAATCATAAAACAGGTTGAAACACTACAAGAAAAAATCATATCTCTAGAACTGACAAAACCCGATCCATTAGACGTAATTAACGGTAATGGTTTCACCACAGTAAAAGAGGAAGAGAATGGTGATAACGGTGACGAATCCATTTCGGAACCAGTGCCACCGACCATTGAAGAAGAAAATTGTTTAGAAGTGGCTACCGGTGGCAATAGCAAAAAGAAAAGACGCAAACGCTCGAAAAGAGGAAAACATTAGTGTTATCTCTCTATGCATTTATTTACACACCATTTTGAGATCTGTATTTCTTTTTGTTTATGTTTTATTTATCTTCTTACAACATTATCATTCCAGTGGATGAACTAAACGGTGTTGCATTCTAGGGGAAAAAAAGGTACCGGAGCAAGTGGGTGACGGGGCATAAATTTAAATTATTTTGTTGTATCAGTGTACAAAGAAAGTATTTAAACTGCTTACACTTAGATATTTTCAATATTAATATGTATGATGTATTTTTATTCAATCAAAAACTTTAACTTTATTATTATTACTTTACAATTATTACCCTATAGGCTATAATTTAAGAAAATTAAGAGTTTCCGCCATTTTATATGTTCATAAAACAAGATGGCGGCACATAATTGTTATTTTATATATTATATTTATACATATAAAAATGATGAAAGGACATTTATTATTGTATACAGTGCTACAAAACCGAAATAAATATTTAATAAAAAAAAAACTTATTTGTTGCTCTTCGGTGCAATGATGCCTTCCAATTGCGCCTGTTAATGATAAAACATAATGAAGTACTGTCAGTTAGGTTAAAAGTAATGTTAGGTACCTTCAATTGCTGATTGGTTTTCTTCAGAAATGAAATTTCCTCGGCATGTTTCTTTTCTTCCGCCAGACGCAGTTCTGCAGCTCGTCTGTCTGCTTGTTCCGCACGTTGTCGAAGATCTGCAAGCTGCCGTTCTAAATCTGTACGTTCTTCTTTGAGATCGTCGACATCTTTCTGCAAATCGGTTTTTCCCTGTTCCGATTGCAATGCTTTACGCATACCAAAAGCAATGCTACTGCAATATAATGCCTAAAATATTGTTTTAAAAAAAGTCAAATTCAAGGTGAGCATGAGCAATGTGACAATTCTTTTGATCTGCCTACCTGAAATGCTTCAATAGTCATTCTCATTTCGTCCCGAATTCTTAACAACAGTAATCCCCGTTCAGCACAGTTAATCGTCACCTGCCTGATGACTTCGTTGAAGCATTGCGTGTAGAGTTCTCGACGAATTGGACAAATGCCTGTTTCCCTAGCCTATATAATATTGGACATCATAAAATTGCCTATAAAATTAACGTTAAAGCCTTGCTAGTTGACATGAAACACGTTGAAACAGGAACTAAGTATTAAAATTTAATCCCCGGGGATAATCTTTGGAGTTAACCGAACCAGACCAAGTTCTACGTTTTGGATTTGAAGCTATATTCCGGTTAGGTTTATCTCTCCAAGTCATGCTGCATCCACCTTTTCGACCACAACTTGACAATACTATAGATACCTGTCTTTGTTGAAGACGCATATCCAGTTGCTCCTGCAAATTGACAACATCCTGTCTAGTCGCAGGTGTGGTGGACACATGCTGCCTCCATAATTGATTTTCTTCCTCCCATTCTTTGGGGGGCAATATTGAATTTAAGACTTCTTCGATTTCGTGTTTCGGATCCGCAACACCCTTCGCTTTGCACGTGCGTATCGCTGCATCCTACTCATTAGAAATCAGTAATCAGAAGAGTGGCAATCATTTATTTATTATTAGGTACCGTTCCTGGTTCCGGATGTTTTGTCACCAAAATCGGATTATCATATTTTACTAATGTTGTCTGATCAGCTATTAAACGTTCTGTCATGTTAAAATTTTCCAAATGGATAAAATCGCTTCTTCAATTGCGTTTTTCTTGTTTTGCTATAAAATAAATCAATGAAAGGTGGACAGAAACAGGAGAATATTTGTTTGGTATCCATAACTACATTGCCAATTAAATCTACTGGTTGTTTCATTAAACTAGCAAAAAAAATTGGAAAAAAATGAAATGTCAAGTTGTTTAAGTGCCAGAAGTTGAACTGAATTATATGCCGGTAATAAATGATCACTGACCCATCTTCATGGGTCTGTTAACAGTATTAACCTAGTCCTAGTGCAACAACGACTCGAATACTCAACATATCCTCAGTCAGTCATGGACAGCTGTTACGTTCTGAAAGGACTCATCACCATGACTATGATGTAGACATTTTTTTCGGTAGGTGTGAGAATGTCAGACTCTTATTGACTAAACTCTTCTATTTTCGGAGAAAACTCCATAAACAGGCAGCCAGGAGCCGTCTCTGCCGTAGAAAGGGGAGGACCTAGAAGAGGTGGACATTCGAGCCAATATTGCACTTGTTTACTCCATCTATATGAGACACTTTTTCTGTAAAGCTCTCCGGGAATAAAAGGTCGAAAATAATTAGTTACATATATGTACCTAGGTATAAATTAACTTCCCATTAAAAGCTTTTAAAACAAATAACGTTTTAAAATGGAACATTTTTTTGAGCAAGAAAAATGCATTAAATAAAGCAATAAAAAACAAAACTCACATCCACTTGCTGTAATATAAATACAAGAGAAATAGTTTCGCAGTTCACTGTGCAGTCTATCTTTCAAAGACATTCGGAATGTTGCTCAATTTATTTATAATTATTCTATCTCTATCCAGTACCTCAACCGAAGAGGTGGAAGACATTTCCAGACAAATTGGAATTATAGCGAACAATGTTTTCGGATTAAAGCGGAATGTGCAAATTATAAATTTACTAAATGAGAACAAGAACAACAGACGAAATGAAATTGAGTCATTTATAAGTGAACAAGTACTGGCCACGATGAATTCCAAATTTGTTCAGATACCTTTAACAATTGGCAATTCTTTGGTGGACAATATTGATGGATATTTACTGATTATGAATTCAGAAAACATGGAAGAGTTGCAATTATTTTGTGCAAGTTTTCCCTTTAAACCTCAAAAACCCCTTTTTATTATTGCCTATAATTCCAATACAAATTTCGAATATAAAGTCGAACCTTTTTTTGCAATGGTAAATCGCAAAGGCATTGATATTGTAATTCTGAAAATAAGAACCGAAACAAATATTTGGGGTTTAGTAAGATTTATTGTAGTAAAAGGAGAAAGTCTGAGAAAAGGAACCAGTCCATATCGAAAGTTACCAATGTGGGCACCTAATTTTGATCAACAAACACGCAAATTCCAGGTTATTGTTGTGGATAGCCGTCCATTCGTATACCACGAAAATGGGACATACACTAGTGGCTTGGAGTACTTCCTTTTGAAATATCTGCAAGCAGCTACTAAATGGCAATGGGAATTGCTTTCGCTGCCATATGGACATCAAAATGAAGCAATTTTGGAGATCCAAACCAGCAATACCTGTGATAGTGCCTTGGGCGCGATGGCGAATGGAATTCTCGTTTACAGTATTGCAGATGTAACTTTCCCACATACACACACATGTTACACGTTTTTGGTACCTAAACCTAAATTGCTACCAATCGCCACATTCGTCTTTCAACCCTTTCAAGTGCTCACTTGGTTAGCCATAGTAATTGTGATAATCATAAGCAGCATCCCGTACTCCATCAAAATTGGTCGTGGTCCTGGTCACAAAATTGAAGCAGTCATGAAAGTTTACCAACTGTTTGTAGGCAGCTCCAATGCAAAATTCCCTACCCTCACTGTCCTGCGTATCATAGCGATGACTTCATTGTTTGCTGGTATTTTAGTGAATACAACGTACACTGCTAAGTACTCAACGTTGTTCTCACATCCTCGTTTCGAGAAAGCCGTAAGGACTATTGATGACATGATTGAAAGAAACATTAGTTTTTCGGAGAGTTCTCTTGTCCCGATCAGTTTCATGAAGTATTCATCAACTCCACGTTTAGATAAATTATTAAACGGATTTCAATTATGTAAAACTCTCGAAGAAAGAAATCGACGCCTGCGAGATGGCAATCTTGGTGTTACGGCTTATAAATTTGGAAGGACATTGATTGGAAAGACTGAATATTTGGATGATTATGGTAGAAAACATATGATGGTACTGGATGATTGTTATACCCATCTTCAAATGATAATGCTGCTCACCAAAAATTCCCCATTCAAAGAGATTTTGGATAGGTACATTCAACGTGCACTTGAATTTGGGCTAAATCAGCATTACATGGAACGAACAAAACTTGATAATTTTAATGTTTACAAAGATATGACGAATTTTATTACTGTTTATCCAGACGATTATGGGAAATATATACCAATCAATATGAAAGCATTATCTGGAATATTTTACTTATTGGCCATTAGTTGGATTTTTGCGACTTGCATATTCATTTGTGAATTCTTCGTTAAACAGCTAGATTTTCTACTAACTAATAACCAAACGAAGAAATTTAAGAGATTGTTTTATCGGAATAACACAGGCTAACAGAGCGACAGAGCGACTTGTCATTATATAATAGTAGATTATTCAATGAGCGCATATGCAGGCTCTAATATCCGAGGGCGAAGATTACGAGCGGAGTAATCGCCCGATCGTTCTTTTTAATGAATTCAACATCAACTCCACGTATAGATAAAATATTAAAAAGATTTCAATTGTATAGAATTCTCGAAGAATGTTGGTGTTTCGGTTTTTATATTTCGAAAAGGGTTGATTGTGAATATTGAATATTTGGATGATTATGGTAGAAAACATATGATGGTACTGGATACTTGTTATAGCTGAGTTCTACTGACGAAAAACACCCCTTTCAAGGAGATTCTGGATAAGTATCTACATTCAACGTGCACTTGAGTTTGGGCTGCATCAGCATTCAATTGAACACAAAAAGCGCAGAAAACAGCACTAATAATTCACTTTAATGTTTAATATCATAGATTAATTTAAGTATTATTAAACTGTTCTTCTTCGTGGTTATTATCGTGTCAAGGAAAACACAACGGCATGCCAATTATCATCGAAAACATGGTTTAAAATCATTTTGTTTATTTTTTTATATACATTTCCTTAGAAAAATGAAAAAACCTATTTAACGTAAAATATTTTAATAGATCTTTGTTTTATGACATGTGTGGTCGTTAAAAATGAATGAGAATGTGCAAATACAATTACACAATTGTGTGATTCATGTAGAAGTTTAGATGTAGCAAAATTAGATTAGTTACAATTATTTTTAAGTAAGTGACTAGAACTTAGAACTAACTTTGGTCGACTCATCAGAATTCCGATTGTCTCACAGAGAAATTGTGTGTCTGTGTGTGTGTGTGTGTTACACATCGTTATTACACAATTAACAGAAAAAAAAAGAAAGATTAACAATGTAAATGCATTAATAGTAGTTGCCTGACTTTGACTTGTTGGTGTGTGTGTCTGTGTGTGTGTGTGTCTTTTGCTTAAATTACAATGCACAATGTTCGATTCGAATTTAAGTGATTGTGAAAATTGAACCAATAGATTTTGCAAACCACTAACAAAAATTGTGCCTACTTCCATTTTTCTCAATACATTATTTCATTGTTTTGATTCAACATTTTGATCATCATAATTATATCAATCAAAAAATTCGTTAAATATTCCTAAAAATCTATGTAATATTCAAATATTCCTTAATATAGGTAATAATTCAATAATAGACATAGGCGTGCGCACAGGGTGTGCACTGGCACACTCTAATGTTTTAAGATTTAACTCATTTATTTTTGACGCAATGGCAAATCAGCTGACTTTGCCCTCTTAGGATGTTGTAGATGGCGCAACAGTAGAGGCGGAAAAATTAATTTGAATCGCGAATATCTGTTACATTTTGAGTTTGTGCACACGCTAATAAAATCTCCTGCGCACGCCTATGATAATAGAAGGCATTTTTCCGAGATTCATGATTCACCGATGGAAAAATTGCCTTCAATTTAAGTTAGGCTAGCCCCACACTGACCGAGTTTTAATGTTGTTTCATTTATAGGAAATATTTCTACACGTTAGTTTTCTTGTTATTAAAAAAAAGTATTAGTAGACAATCATGGCACAAATAAATTAAGAAAAAGTTCGTTTTTGTGTGTTGTC
The DNA here is from genome assembly GCA_030264535.1 of Liometoxenus newtonarum. Lineage (NCBI taxonomy): Eukaryota > Metazoa > Arthropoda > Insecta > Coleoptera > Staphylinidae > Liometoxenus > Liometoxenus newtonarum. Next base: position 18,999 of record JARJEB010025547.1, read on the forward strand.
AAATTTGTTACGTTTGTTTTACTTCGTTTGTTACTTTTGTTTACCGTTAATTGACGTATAAAAATATTGAATATCTTAAAAATATATAAATAGGCTCTAAGAGAATAAGGAATATTATGGTTTTTCCAACAAGGAAATATTCGTTTGTGACGAAGCGCGAAAACGATGAGATGAGCGCCCAGTATTTATATTGACTTTTTTTTTTTTTGTTATATTACCTTTTGCCATTTGTGACAGCCTCTGAGAGCATTTTCAGTCCGTCTAATTCTGCAACAAATGCGCAAATACAGTAGTTCAAAATTACATTACTGGAGTGCGTTCGTAAATTTGATGAAATACTTACAAAAAAAAGTTGGCTTTGTTTTCACATAAGAAGACACTTTCGTTGACGACGTTTTTGTGGTTCGGGCCTAAGTACAGCCCGCACAGCTTCATCGAACACCTGCTTGAGTCCTCGTTGTGTCAACGCCGAACACTCCATATATTTAACGGCTCTGATTTTATTCGCTAATTTCTGTCCCTGCTCACGTTTGATTGGACTCAATCCCTGATCGGCTAAAGCAGCCAGCGTTTCTCTATCGTCTCGGAGATCAATTTTTGTACCGACTAATATCATTGGCGCGTCGGGACAATGATGCTTAATTTCCGGATACCATTTCGACGTGACGTTCTCGAACGATGATGGCGATGCGACACTAAAGCAAATTAGAAACACATCTGTTTGCGGATAGGAAAGTGGACGCAATCGGTCGTAATCTTCTTGCCCGGCTGTATCCCAAAGACCTAAACTCACTGAGATGCCATCAACAACCATCGGCGCCGAATAATTATCAAATCTACAAACCAACCAAATACTCTTTATATGCTTGAATCTTGAGAAATGTAAAGGCATACATACACAGTAGGAACATATTCGCCTGGAAAACTATCAGTTGTGTATGAGATTAACATGCAGGTCTTGCCAACTGTTCCATCGCCGACAACCACACACTTGATTGGTCTACCAGACGACATATTGAACTATAAACTGCAACAAACGAGGTGTAACATTTGTATTTTTATTTTTATTCAAGTTAATCTTTGCTTAAAATAGACTCTTGACTCGACTCAAAAGTGTGATGAAAATTCAATTCAAACATTGAATCTAACCTCAAATTTTTTGGGCTTGGTCGAGAAGAGTAATTTTGTTATTTTATTTTTAGACTTACACTTTGAGCTTGTCCTAGCTTAAACTATCAAACGTATGGAAATTAAAGCCTTTGTTAAAGGACTCGCACTACAACTCTAAACTAAATATTCTTATTATAAATTTGTAAATAAATATAAATCTTATCAGCTGCCGCAATATTAACTAAACTAATTTAGCTTAGATCAGAACTCAGAACACATTTCATAAGAAATCTATAATAACGAAGACACTGCTTTCTATGGGAATAATCTACAACTAATTTTCTATG
>JARJEB010025549.1:0-10389 GCA_030264535.1 Liometoxenus newtonarum
TTTGGTCACCGCGTGTTTAATTATTTACTACTTTCAGACTTGAGAGCTTTTTTTTTGGTCACCAACAGTAACAATTTTAGTTAAGTGCCTAGAGCCTACGATAGGTATAATCCGGCCCTAGCTCTCTGATATTTTTGTTATCATGTTTTCTTCATAACTTGGCTCTTCTCACAAATTCCATCAATTTTATTAACACGTTTGAGTACTCTGTCGTTCGGTCAGTGGTCCGGGGTCCCTAGTATAACAATGACGAAGTGCATTTAATTGTATATGTTGATTGAATTAGTCCGGATTTTGTGTGCATGGCACGTATTCAGTACAATTTACAATTCCACTGTCCTACATTCTCAAAATACAAACATGTATGTCGCATTCACATAAGTACCTACATTTGATTTGCTAATGCAGTATATACAGGGTGGTTGAGCAATCAGTACTAATCAGTGCAATGATCATTATCATTATGGAGCGCATTTACAAAAATCTTTCAGAGAATGTCATCAAACACAGGGTATTCCATTAAAAAAAAAACAAAGTAACATCCTGTATCTGGAAAATTCTAAAGGTTAGAGAGTAAACTACTAACGCCATTTTATAGAACACAAGAAACGTAGAAATTTTACTTAAAACTTTTCTTTATATTTTAAACGGTTTAGGCGTTATTCGCTGGCTCTACTGATTGCTCAACCACCCTGTGTGTGTTGTATGACTGGCCGACTGCGCGACCCTTAGTGATTCGGTTAATTTGATTTATACACTGGCTCTTTGGTGTTAATTTGTATCAATTCCACTGATGGCTTGCTTTTTATACCACTTTGATATCGATTTTTGTCTAGATTACAGTTTAGCAGTCTACATTTACAAAATATTTAGATAAATTCAATGTTATTGAATAAGATACTTAATGGCATGCAATATGTGGTTGACTGGCTGTATACATATAGTATCTATCTAATAGTTAGTTGTAAGACAGAATCATATGAAGGAAATAGGATATATAGAATGGAAGGTTATCGATATAGATAAGATTGGATTCGAAAGCTAGAATATGTTTCCTATGATGTTTATGTGGTTTAATTTCCCACATGCCATTAAAATCCGCGCAACGACGATCGAAACCGTCGGGGAGCATCGCATAAAATTCATCAAAGCGGATTCGGTTAGATGGCAAATGCTTCTCTGCCTCTGCTTTGCGCCTATATGCCACTGCTGCACATCGGCTTTTGTCTATATCAGCAGCAAGGACTATACAGCAAACAGCCTCTTACGTTTTCGGTTTTAGCAGACGAACGTAAAATGTAAAGGATACACAAGGAACAAGTAAAGCCGCATGCCAAAATAAGATTGCAAAAATGCTTTCACAAGTTTCACGCATGCACTTTTTATAAAAACAAAAGAAAGCTACTTGATTGAGTGAAACTAAGTAGCCTACCTTAATGGGGTGTGTCGAAATCACCGGTTCACATCCCACGTGCGTCAGTCGAGATGTCAAACGTTAAAAGATGCTTGAAGAAGACAAAAAAAAATTCGCTTCTTTATATGCGATTCGGTGGTTTGTTTTATATATCGATGGTGTTTTTTTTTTATGTTTTGTGTATTGGTAACGGTAACGGTTACTCGATAGATTTTAGATTGAGTATATTATTGCTGAGGCATAGAGTAGACAGCCAGCGGCGGCAGAGAGAAAACGACGGTGGAAACGGTGTCTACGTCCGACGGACAATACCGATTTGTGCCGAAAGGAAGGGCCGATGGGTGGTGCACACGTCTAGTCGCTGCCGCCGACGAGCACACTTTGCCGATCCAGAAGGAGAACACGCTTCGGGGGTGGACGCTGCCGAACGACCCGCCCGCCACGGCCAACGAACGACGAGGAGCAGGAGCGTCGATGTGCTTGTGGATGTTGCTCGGAGAGGATGTCGCGGGACCAGGGGTCTTCTTCGTCGCAAAACATAACTAACGCAGGAAGAGAGGAACAGTTTTCGTCAAATCGATGAAGATTTTCTGTTTTGCAGGTTTATTTTTTGAACTCATTGAAATAAAGATTTTAAACATTCTTATTAATATATGCAAATTGTTGTGAAGGCGATTGGGCCCTGTAAGGATGACATCAGGATTGGTAAACTCAGCATTGATTTGATAACACGAAGGACTTCTCGCGACCGTCTAAACGATTAACCCGCTGCGCATACAAAACACATCGAGAGCTCAGAGTCCGATGGCTTCATCGGAGTCATAATCCGCTTAATAGATTCTGTCCAAGGCGCACAGGGGCACATCCGACGCACCAGCAGCCTTCGTGTGCTCGGCACCAACATTCCCATGCATTTCACAATATCGTATTCGTATATTTGGAGTACTAAGGCATCAAGGATTCGAACAACCCTTTCAGCTTAGCATTGTTAACACAAGATCCAATAAGTCAAACTGCCGCGTTGTCGTTTGTTATTCGCGTCTGACGTTCGTCGTCGTCGCGAAATAGATTTCTATACTATAGGATAGGGTGATGGAAAAAGTCGATTTTCCCATCAGTCCCGTATCCGACGAGGAATTCAAACATCACGCACTCTTCGATCATCAACTTACCCAACTCAAATACCATTCATGCGTGCTTGATTCCCACTCTATGAACTCTATATGATGACGATTAACGAAACGACGAGATTAAATGGAAACCCGATTAGGACTAAAAGACTAAAAATTTTCACAAAGCTCTTGGTGCGCTTTTGGAAAATTGAAGGATAATTCGCGTTGGGAAAAGCACAAGGCTTTTGTCGTTCATCATTCGTTTCGTCATCACAGTATAAGTAAACGTAAGTAATGAACGAACGACAACACACCACACCTCCAGAGTACGCTTGCGTCGTTTCGATCTTTTCTCTCAGCTCAAGGAAAGCCATTAAAACTTTTTGCAGTTAACTTTGAAAAGTAAGTTTCACAACGTTGTATAGAAGAAAACCTGGGCCTGCCATGATGCCAGAAAGAGAATCGATTTTTTGAAAGTTTTTGTCCCACTTACCATCTCAGCACGGTCTTTTCCATTTCAGTGGGGAGGGTGCGAGGAAAAGTACGTCGTCCTCGTGACGTAGTTGCAAAATAAAGTGCAAGGCAGACCGACCGGCCGCGAATTAATAAAGAAAGTCTCGAGACGCATAAATAACCAACCCATCGTTGAACTTCTTTTTCTATATTTTCAATGCCCGCCAAAAGTTTCGACCAAGTATTTCAGTTTGCAAACTTTAACTTATTCCTTCCACTTTCTATACGTTTCTGCATGTTTAGGTAACTAGACTTACTATATTTAACTTCTAATTGCTATATTAATTAAGAAAATCGATATTTAAATGACATACAGGTGTAAACGAAGGAAAAATTTTAAGAAATCAGGAAATAATCGAAAAATCCTCGCAAACAAAATTAACTTTCAAATATTAGAATAAAACCATTTACGAATTGTTATAATTGATTCAATTTATTGATTTGTTGTACAGACATGCATTAAATGTGGAAACAATGTTGGAAAGTTTCTTGGGTCCAGCCAGGGTGCCGTGGAAAGAGTGTAAAAGGCGCAAACGCGCAACCCTTCTCTAACATTCGTTACTATACACGTACATACGCCCCGAGCTCTAGGCTTAGGAAACTTTATATTTTTTGCTTGCCTTTTCCCATCACACAACTTGGTAAACGAAACTTTTACATTCACAAAATAGAAAACATGTACAATCGACATTTACCCGCAGAAGAAGAAACATGTATAAGCCAGTAATAGAAATAAAAAGAGAATATTACCATTAAAGGAAAATTAAATTGTGTCCTTCCGTGGAACAGGACAGGACCCTATTTTTTAAGTTTTTCAAGAGATTTTCTCTATGACAACATTTAATGATATTTTAACAATATACGACCTTTATACTCATCATAAATCCCCCCACACAAGGATGTACAGCAGAGCAGCACACGTCGGTTTTTGTCGCAGCTAATCTTACATTATTCATGAAAACTGCAGCATATAGTTCTCATTTATATCTCGTAAAGAAGACCGAACTACGGAAGACAACCGAGAAACGTGAAATGTGAAACGAAACGATATTCCAGCCTCGTATATATGCGGTGGTAAGTTGGCCAACTTAACAGCACGGGAAGGAAATCACTATCAATCATTTCGAACGTGCGATGTCACAAAATGCGAAATAACTACCAAAGTATGAAAAGTATTGAATAAGTGTGATGCACTGTGCGTTCGAAGCACGCAAAGGAAAACAACTTTGAGAGAAAATGTTAAAAATAATTAGGCGCTAGCCTGTGTCGATGTTATACCTAATAATAGTTTGGAGCAGGCGAATTTCTTATAATTATGTATAACCTTACAGTTTACAAGCAGCCATAATGGAGTGCGGGAAAGTTACTTTTCCGCACAATGCTTATAAGTTTACTCCAAAACTATTGTCTGTTCTGGAAATTCAACACTGCCCGCAAGTATAATGTAACTATTAAAAGGTAATGTACATACATCTTGTTGCTGTATGAGAATTCGTATTTCATCATCCTTCGCGAAATTTCCAACTGTTGGTTGATAAGTATGATTCTCAATCATTGAAACGTGAAGGGTTGCCTTCTTGTAATGTAACAAAAAAATATTCTAATTTTAATTATGACGTTACTAGAAACAAGCAATGCGTAAATGAAAAAGTTTGAAGCAGGTGAATTTCTTATAATTATGTATAACCTCACAATTTACAAGCAGCCATAATGGAGTGCGGGAAAGTTCTTTTCCGCACAATGCTTGTAAGTTATCTCCAAAACTATTGTCTGTTCTGGAAATTCAACACTGCCCGCAAGTAAAATGTAACTATTAAAAGGTAATGTACATACATCTTGTTGCTGTATTAGAATTCGTATTTCATCATCCTTCGCGAAATTTCCAACTTTTGGTTGATAAGTATGATATTGATCTCTTATAATAATACTTATGTTTACTCATTCATTGAATCATGAAGGGTTGCCTTCTTGTAATGTAACAAAAATATTCTAATTTTAATTATGACGTTACTAGAAACAAGCAATGCATAAATGAAAAAAGTTTCCATGAATTGAGAAAAAAATACGTTGGAAAAAATGACCATATATAAAAGCAGAACCATTATGAGCGAGTTAATTAAAAATGTTTGCCGACGACTAATAGAGAGAGACGCGAATTGAGAAAAATACTTTTACATAATGTTAAATACAAAGTATTTCCGTACTTTCAAAATTCCGAACAAAAAATTCATTTTATATTTTGATTTTCAGATTCTTTTCGCACTACAAAAAAATTAAAATTCTGACAAAATAATGAAAATTATTTATATCTCTGTATCGCAAGTATATTTAATAAATAAAAGAGAGTTGAATTGAAAAGTTGAAGAAATTCTCTTCTTGCTCTTTTCCCTCTCACGCCCTTTTTTTGGCGAGCGGCCAGTTAATTAAAAATGCTAGATTAACATTCCGGAAGCTTAGAGGGTCAGATGCAAGGCACATCAGCTCGGAAAGGCATGTGGCACGAGTCCTCATAAGGCTCCTCCGCTCCTCTCATCTCCCAGAGTAGAGTTGAATTGGAATGAGAACGTGTATAGGAATGGGGAAAATTGTCTGCCCATACACAGGTTAGGGTCCAGTCCAATTTAGTAGGGTTTGAGGATACTTTAGAAACGGCTCTATTGGATGGTACGCGTATACGTGTAAGATAGAAGAGGAAAACTTAATCTGCAGATGCGAGGAATGTGCACTGATTAGCCGTAAACACAATATTTGCATTTTCTTTTATCCCCCACTTATCCCTTTATCCCATCTTTTTGCTTCCACTGTTCATTTTTACCCCATTTAGTGGTCATTTCATTATCTATTATCTACATATGTGTCCTTTATGTGCGACTTAAGAGTATAACATCATAAAACTATTAGGTTTACCTATACATAGAAAATATTAAATTCACATCCTGTCAAATGATGGTTTTTGTGAGAGAATCCCCTTGGATACCACTTTTTTTTATGGCTTAGATGGAATTGTGAAGGAATCGCGAAAAAAAAACAAACGCAGGAGCCCTTGAACCTTCACGGATGTTGGGTTGGATATCTGTTTGTATTCTGAATTCTTTCACCATAAATCGTGGGGTAAGTGATCGGTTAGCGCCAACCCTCGCTACACATCGGGGATTTTTCTACCAGGAGAGAGAGCTTCGTGACGCCAATCTCTACGGCCCAGATTTATGAATGTAATCGTTGGAGTAACAAGTAAGAAAAAGAATATCTTCGTGTGCTTACTTCTTACTTTCTGCTCTTTGCCACTGCGATTCACCCTCACCTAAATCAGGAAGATTTACCTTTTTCAGCTTGCTAATGCACTTGTAACATGAAGATGTTAAAAAGATAGAAAGTAGCTTGAAGAAGTGCCAAACGGAAGGATAATCAAATCATCTGATCAGGAAATAAATAACTTGCGAATTAACTTTATCAAATTCCAATTTTCATTTTCAACGACAAGATAAGTCAAAGCAAAACGATAATATTACGAAAGCATTTTTCTTCACATCACAAGTGCAACAAATCGTTTTAGTCCATTTCATTGTAATTATTACTTGATGTCGCAAAGCAGTGCAGATAGTTATGGAATATATCTATCTATAGGGGTTGGTATTTGGGAGAGGGGTGAATCCCGCGCGCTCTACCGATTGATGAATTGATATGGCCCTGTGCGATGATTATAACTAGATGTTGTCGCAGGGGAACGCGCGACTGTCGATGTTCGATTCGAAAGAACCGAAAGATTTCTCAAGGAATCTACAAGGTCGAACAACGCACAAACAAACAGCCAAACAAACAAACAAACAAACAAACAAGCCGTGCTCCTATCACCGTATATTTCCAATGATGTTGCAGGTTGTGGTACATATACTACGCACGAGTTAAGGGAAAAAAGAAGCGGCGACGGCACTGCCGACTAACGGGTGCAAACGGCGGCAACGGAGGCACAGAAAAGTAGAAAGGCAACGAGGAGTTGGACGGTTTTACTTCGTTTTGGGTCGACGGAATCGTCCCCGGCGCTGATTTACTGCGGCAATTCTTCTTTATTTCTCTCCTGGCTCGCTGCTGCCTTTTCTTACCATGCCATGGAACGTTACAGGCAGCAGAGTCCGGGAGGGCTTCCAGAGCTTTCTTATTTATCGAACACGAATCATTCCCGATTGATAGCATGCTAACAGCGTTTTACTATCGCATCTGTTCGATCACTTTTTATATATGAAAACTTTTCTAATATACCCTCACTTCGTCCTCGTCCTCGTCCTCAACTGCAGGAGTTTCCTTCATTGTGTTTTCCTCTGAGTCTGATGGTATTACGTGATTTCTTTTACTTTTGCTTATATATTTTGTGTGCTTCCTACGCGAAAGTAAGATATAAATAAATAAATGTGCACGTTCTTTTTATATAATCAAATTGAAACGTATATTCCGAAATACATATATCCAAAGAAATAACCAACCGCCAAGTTGGTGTTCGGCTGGGGGAAAATTAAACTTGAAATTACCAAAAGAGATGTGGATACCGAGATACAAAATAGTATATTACGTAATAAGAGTGGTAAGTGGTAAGTTGCGTATTGAACACGAAGCGGAAAATTTACAAATGAGCTGCGTAGAGGCGACTTTAGTAATCGGCTGGAATAATAAAGAGCGGTCAACCCATAGAACGAGTGAGCTCATTTGGTTGCATGCATCCAGGCGGTTGTCAACTTCAACAGGCCAATTTCAACTTTTCCAGTTTCATTGCAATTGTATCTGAGGTTTAAAAAAGTCTAATATTGCTACCTTCACCATGTGCGATTGACAGTTTCATTATGTAACACTTTGCAGGTACGTAATGAAAAAACTTGTTCTTACAAGATGATCCAAACATATCCAGTATATAATATTGTTTGAAGAGTTGAGTGTGATGTGATGTGATGAGACTAATGAGAAATGGTTCTCCCTTACGTGAAACTCGTTTTGATACATTCATAACAATCATAATTTTCGGGAAAAGTTTTGTTCAACATTGAATATTTGAAGATGTTACATTGTGTGATTTGTATCATGTGTTTCTAATACCTATAGGTACGTGTGTTATACGAGAACGAGTACGACCAATGTAGGGAAGTAAGTGTAGGGGTTGAAATAATGAACATGACATTATTAGTTGGTTAGTGTTCTTTGACAACAGCGCATGTAGAAAATTTTACGATGTCGACATATTGTTTTCTTCAAAATTCGCACTTAGAAATATATGTAACACAATACCGATCCAACGAAGTGCGCTCTCGCAATCAAAAACGGAAAAGAGCAACAACAATAAATGAGCGAGTGTGTATAATATTAATTTTACGAAATTGTGAAAACTTGTTTCATTTTCATAACAAAACTTTGCTTTTAATTATATGCTCCCAAAATATTGTATACAGTGCGTTTCTTGAAAGATCTCCCAAAGGGATTTATTTACATGGTAAAAACTTTAAAAACTGTTAATGCGAGATCACACTCTTAAAAGTTGTATAATTTTTAACACTATCTGATAGTTTGTAACAATTACATAAATTAAAGAAAACTAAGTACTTACTTAATAAATTTGAATGTTTTATAGTATGCAGCCAAACTAACAATTTGAGTTCAGACAGTTTTACTTTGGAAGCCGTGAGTTATTTCAATCAAGAAATGCACTTAGGAGGCATTCATAGGTACTATTAATTAATATTTTTAAATTCACAATCTCTTCACATTCTCTCGCTGGGGATCGAACCCAGACCTCTAGTGAGGTGTTCTACCAATTAGACCACCAATTAGACCACTATGCTAAAAGCATTTCTTGAGTTGTTATCATTTTTCTTCCTACCATAAAAATTCAAAATCTTCAATTTTCTTTAATTTTTTTTGCAAACTTCAAGACCTAAGATTATAACAATGTAAGTTTCCCTATGGGAAATCGAATGTATTTTTGTTTCTGTAAATATCTTAATTTTTGCTTGCTTTTTTAGTAATTATTTTGATTATTTTCAATTCCAAATTACGTTCATCGTTAGGAAAATTTTCCAAGCTTCCAAATTTATAAAACTTCTAAACTTGATACATATAAACTTGAAGTCTTCTTGACGAAACCTTTCCATATCTTAGATTTGCCATTCCTCGGGCTCGGTTGGCCCTGTATGCGAACAAATTCTGTAAACGTTCCTTCATTCCAATGACAGTGCGTTAGTTTCCTTCATTCGGAAAGTTTGTCATGTTTGATGTATAAAAGGAGTTGACATTAAAATTGAAATCCCAATCCTTGGGATGTCTTGATTCGTGATGCCATCCATATCCTCATATATAGCCTTTTCCTAAGTTTGCTTCGTTTCGTTTCGCTTTGCTTATATTTTGCATATGAATATAGGCTTTAGCCTGACATCAAGCGAACGTCTAGTAGTTAGGTATTTGTGTGCCAGTGTGTATTGTATATTTGAAGAAGAGTGGAGAAGATTTTACTTTGCACGATCAAAAGATGCATGCCTATAATTTAATTTCGAGGAGGAATGCTTCTCATTGCTACGTTAGTTTTCTATAGTTTTCCCTACTCATAAGTGGGATTCTTAAGTAATATTTAAACATCAAAGTATTTACGAGAATAGAACAAATTGTAAGGCAAGAAAATAGAAAATGAACTAAAAATACAAAAAAAAAACAACGGAATGCACGGGTTCGTTATGAGAGAAAATTATGTTAATAAACCTAATACATATAGGAAATGTCGAAATAGTATGGTTTGGTTTGGTCCAATGGACGAGTTTTATCTATTTTGCACTAATCTTAACTGAAAATAAAATAAAAATGGAGAAAGCAAATAAAAAATACATTTCTAGAGTGCATGGTAGACAACCCAAATTGCATTGCTCAAAATGGTCGACGTTTGAACGTGACATTAGCAGTGTTTAAAAATAACGATTAACGAGAAATCAGTGAATTTAACTACCAGAAAAATCAAGAAAGGCATATTTAAAAGAATATTAAATTTTTCAAACGACGATCGACTATTACAGTTTCCTAGTAGAATTCAATGCGCAATGCGCATGCGTCAATTTTACTTTATGCAACTAGTTGCTTAAGGGAACATTAAATAACCGCACCATGGAATGCTTTAATTTCATACTAGTCAACGCTTCAATTAACTACATTGGGTATTCTAATTGGTATATTATGAACGCAAAATAGATAAATAATACATATTATAATATTTATCCGCGACGACCACGTAAAACAGCGATTATTATGTGTCTGTGCAGGCACATATGACTTACATTATCACCACTCACGAATAATAAGCTTGACACAAGTCAATAATAGGTCATT
>JARJEB010025554.1:0-14299 GCA_030264535.1 Liometoxenus newtonarum
GAACACCACCATGTACAGCAACAACGAAATCATTACCGTCCTAAACACAAATAAACAAATGTTGATTTTCATTTTCACTTTATTTCTTCTTATCATACGTCACAATGAAGGCCCAACACTGCCGATAGGTACCGCCACTCTGCAGGGTCGGAAAGAGTTGTAAAATTCTTGAAATATACACAATATTTACATATATTGATCAATCGCGGCTTGGTTTTCAAATATGTTGGCCTAACAATAATTAGTTATTGTTTAAAAATGCTTACAAAACGCATATGAATGCAAATAAATCGAAAAATTAGTTTCATTTCCAAAGGTGAGGGCAGCACTATGCAGGAGTGACGTCAAGGTCAAGTGTGAAATTTAACGATTTAATATTTAACCTAAAAGTTTGAAAATTGTGAAACGAAAAACGAAACGAACCAACGAAAACCGTTAGAACTTGGAACACTGCATCTGGATTCTTGAGAGATAACAACGTTAAAACCTTTTTTCGTGAGTGATTCTGATTCAGTTGTATCAAGTTTTTTAATTAATTCAGATTTGCTTGCCAAATAAAACAGCAAAAAGTGCAAAATGAAAGATTTTGTGGAACGTTACATGGAATCAAAAAATGGTTTAATTCCGTCGAAATATCTTGGTAAAACTAAGCAAATGGTTACTGACATCGTGAATCATCCGGGTTTTGGCGATCCAGAGTAAGTTCTCATTGTTGGTCTTAATTTCACACAATTTTAAAATTTCTATCGTCTTTTGTCCTTATCATTAGGTACAAGTGGAGTTTGAACGATTTTGAGTTGGGTACACGCTTAGGCCGAGGTAAATTTGGTCGGGTTTATACAGCTAAAGTGAAAAACACCAATTTCATTGTTGCTGTTAAAACCTTATCAAAGTATGAAATATCGAAAGATAAAGTGCAACGTTTAATTCTACGAGAAATCGAGATACAAACACATTTAAAGTAAGCATTCTTCAATAATAAAAGTTGATTCATTTCACCACTGATTTCTCATTCAACTTTAATCATTTAGGCATCCACATGTTTTACAACTTCTGACATGGTTTCATGATGATTTCCGCATTTATATGGTTCTTGAATACGCAGGAAAAGGTGAATTGTACAAGCAGTTGAAGAGAAGTAAAGATGAACGCTTTCCCGAGCATTTGTGAGTAAAGCCAACAACTGGTGTGCGATATGCCGCAAAATTTTCTGCGATATGTCGCAAACAGAAACTGGCGGCAAATAATACTTGACTTTTGACAATCTATTGGTCAGATTCAGACTGGTTTGGACACTTGCGTCATCGCAAGAAGATTGCAGCAAATATTTTGCGATATATCACACATGGAATATCACCTTAAAGACAACTGAATTTCGAACAAAATTTATTGTTTTTCTCGTTTGTTTTTCTGCGATATGTCGCAAACAAACTTGCGGCAAATAATACTTGACTTCTGACAATCTATTGGTCAGATTCAGACGGGATGGGACACTTGCGTATATCGCACATGGACTCTCACATTAAAGACAGAACTGAATTGCGAACAAAAGTTATTGTTTTTCCCGTTTGTTTTTCTGCGATATGTCGCACACAAACTAGCGGCAAATAATACTTGACTTTTGACAATCTATTGATCAGATTCAGACTGGATGTGACACTTGCGTCATCGCAAAAATATTACCGCACATATTTTGCGATATATCGCACATGGAATCTGACCTTAAAGATAAAAGTGAATTCGAATCAAAATTCATTGTTTTTCTCCTTTGTTTTTCTGCGATATGTCGCAAGCAAACTAGCAGAAAATAATACTTGACTTTTGACAATCTATTGGTCAGATTTAGACGGGACTTGCGTCATCGCAAAAAGATTACAGCAAATATTTTGCGATATATCGCACATGGAATATCACCTTAAAGACAACTGAATTTCGAACAAAATTTATTGTTTTTCTCGTTTGTTTTTCTGCGATATGTCGCAAACAAACTAGCGGCAAATAATACTTGATTTTTGACAATCTATTGGTCAGGTTCAGACGGGATGGGAAACTTGCGTCATCGCAAAGAGATTACACCTCACCTTAAAGACAACTGAATTTCGATCAAAATTTATTGTTTTTCTCGTTTTTTTTTTGTAGAGCTGCTAAGTATACGTATCAAGTAGCTGATGCACTTCTGTACTGCCATAAAAATCACGTCATCCATCGCGATATAAAGCCTGAAAATCTATTACTTACACAAGAAGGTGACGTGAAATTGGCTGATTTTGGCTGGTCGGTGCATTGTCCTTCACTGAAACGCAAGACAATGTGTGGTACGATGGATTATCTGCCTCCGGAAATGGTCGAATCGCAGGAATACAGCACCTATGTTGATCTATGGAGCTTGGGAGTGCTTTGTTACGAGTTTTTGTGCGGTTATCCACCGTTTGAAAGTCAAACAACCGAAGAAACTTATAAGAAAATCAAGACGGTGCATATGAGATTTCCGCCTCATATTACTCCAGGTGCTAAGGATTTAATTAGCGGCGTAAGTAAAATTTTCATTTAAAAAAAAGGCAACAACTGTTTCGATTCATGGAACTGTCGTTTTGGATTCGTGAGGTGTTAATTTTGATTATAATTTTGCGTTTATAGCTGCTAAATCGTACAGGCGAACTTCGTCTTTCATTGCCACAAGTGATGGCTCATCCGTGGATCGTTGAAAACAAGAAGGCAGAATGAGTTACGTCCAGAAAATGTGACATTAATTTAAGTTGTACTTTTTATTAGGTTTTTCTTTTCTATCTTTTACAATTATATGTATTTCTAACAACAACAAATCATTTGTTCATTGCGCAGACGCAGTAGTCTTCATGTTGCAGATGTCAAAATACCATAGCAGGACTGCGTTCGAAAAGTCAGGGTGAAGGTAAAATTTTACCCATTGAACGTTCTTAAATTTTATCTCACCCTCGCCTTCTCTCTGACTTTTCGTTATGACATCCAAATGTCTAAACGACTCATAATTTATTGTCACAAAAGGTAAATTTTAGATAGCATAAAAGTTGTTGTCAAAACTATTTGAAATTCTGTTCATTAATAATAAAATTTGTTGCAATTTGTTAGGGATTTTAATAAAAAGGAAATGTTAGTAATAGCCGTAGATAACGTTCTGCAGTTTATTAATGTATGCAACGCGCAACCACGATATGCGGATCTTTTCATTTGTCAATCGGAAATCGTTGATTTCTCTTTGAGTTGGAACGACGACTATGCTTTATGTATCGAGCGAAAGAACGCCCCTGAAGTTATATGCATTCGTGATCTGAACAGTAACAAAGCAAGACACAACATTGAGGCTTTAGAAAACATATCTACCGGGAAATTTCGTCGAAAGAAACCGTCATCCCTTGTGATTGGTACTAATACTTCGTTTTTGGGTATTTACGATGTATCTCATAAGAAGGTTGTCAAAGTACGATCGATGCCAGGGCCCGTTGTGGATATCGATTTGAACATTGCGGACGACAAGTTGTTTGTTGGGTGTAGAAATGGTTTAGTCGTAGTTTTGGAAGTCCTTGAATTGGTGAAGATTCACGTTTACAATGTTAATAGTCTAACGAAAGCTATACAATTACATCCGTCACTTGAAAATATGTTTCTCGTCCATGGAGTTGACGGGGTGCTCAATTTCTTTGACCTTGAACAACCTGATGTTACGAAACGCTTGGAGTTCACTGGAGGAGTGAAGGCATTTGGTATTGTTCCGGATACAATGTTTGTGATCACATTGGGCGATGTTGATCGTTATAAATGTTCGATATACGACTTGGAGGAAGGCATTTTTTTGTTCCATCATCATTTGTCTTACGAACCAACGTCATTGTCCATTAGCGGCCACCATTTTGTTCTTGGTACTGATACTGGGTTAATTGCCATCTTCGATTGTTGTCATATACTCACTCCATGGCTTGTTATTGAATTCAGTGCAGTGCACATAGGTGCACTTAAAGTGTTGAATCAATTCAAATTCGCTGATACTCCGGAGGCTGATAATGCTTCATCTTTGGCAACGAAATCAACCAGACACAACCTGCTCGACTATGAGAATAGGAACAAAAAGAAGCATACGCTGAACCAAGGAATTGTTGATAATCGAATAGTTTTTCGTGATTGTACCGAAGAAGTCATCGTAAACCTCAAGAAAGAAATACTTGATAGTGTTAGGATAAGCGCTGCAGAAGCGCAGGCCAAAATGAGGGACGAACTTGCAAAGTTTCAGTTGAATCTGAACAAAGAGTTCCTCAAAGTGACCAATTATTCCTGTTCCTGTTGGAATAATCTTATAATACCATCAAACAGTCGCTCGAATCGCGAGAGCATGTAACTTACGAAACGGATAGACAAAATTGAAGTGTGATTCATCATACATATGCATATATATAT
This sequence comes from Liometoxenus newtonarum, assembly GCA_030264535.1. Classification (NCBI taxonomy): domain Eukaryota; kingdom Metazoa; phylum Arthropoda; class Insecta; order Coleoptera; family Staphylinidae; genus Liometoxenus; species Liometoxenus newtonarum. Next base: position 4,429 of record JARJEB010025554.1, read on the forward strand.
ATATTTTTTTTTACTCTATATTAAAGAAAATACGAGTATAACTTTAATAATTATAGTTTGTGATATGCCGCCCATTGGGTCACTTTAAGGCCAGCAAATGCGCATGTGCAGTAGTGCACACAAACTCTGTCATGGCGTAGGTGGAATTTCTATAACCTATAACTATAATTGCAACAACACTACACACAAATTTAGGCGTTCAATTTTTCTCATTAGAAAAATCGAAAAGTTTTCATTGTTTTTAAATTATTTCTCGCAACTTAAGCCTCGTTCACAGTTCCGAATATTCTGACAAATTGACAGCCGTTTACAAAAGTTAGGTTAGGGTCCATTTAACTTTCTTAATTTGAAAATTTTGTAATAAACCAATGGATGTTGGATCTTCATGGTGCGGAATTTTAAAAAATTTGCTGTATCAGTGGAAATCATAGGCGTGCGCACAGGGTGTGCACTGGCACACCCTAATATTTTAAGATTTAACTCTTTATTTTTGACGCAATGGCAAATCAACTGTATTTGCTCTCTTAGGATGTTGTAGATGGCGCACCAATAGAGGCGGGAAAAATTAATTTTAAGTTTCTGCACACCCTAATAAAATCTCCTGCGCACGCCTATGGGGAAAATACGACATGAAAATGGAAATTAAACGACGAAATTTCTTCAAGACATCCATTTTATGAAAGATGAATTGTTAAAAGTATGCTTTTCCTTGGTATCCATAGCAACCACTAACAATAACATGTTTAAGTAAATATTTAAGTCAAAAATTATGAAAATTATCGTTACAGAGATTAAAAACTTGAACAATGGCTTCAACACTACTAAAAGTGATATTGTTTCTTGAGTTCCTTGAAGTTTTCGTGTCATCACGTATGTATACATATATTATCCTTCTATAAAGCATTCTGTGTATTCTATAAACTATTAATTTAATTTCAGAATGTATAATATCCGTAAACAGAGACTTAAATGAATACCAGCCACTAATACTAAAACCAGGTACGTGGCCCACAAATGGAAATCACCCTTATTATTTACCCGCCAATGCAGACGGCGAAATTATGTTCGATTCCAACCAAGAAATCGTCTTACATTGTCCAGGAGGCCCGATAAAAGCAGGCGGGGAAGTCTACGACAATGGAATTATTCAAATCACATGTTCATTCGAGCGCAATTTCAAAATCACAACATCAGGCAGGATCTATCCATTCTCGTCCATTACCTGTGGTACACCAGCCCAACATAGTGTGCGAAGAACCGGACAAAGGTGCACCGGTAATAACGACGTCCTCGAAATAGGATTCCGATTGAATGATGGCATCTGGCTTAAGCAAATAACGATTTGTTTCGATTCAGTATGCAAACGCACGATTTACACACAATTCGATTTGTCGTCGAGGATCGATGGGTTTCAACACAGTGTACCAAGACCGAAACATTTCCAAGAAGGAGGTAGCTTTTTCAATCTGGACATTGACGTCGAGCGTTGTTACTACATTCCAAACCAGAGGGTCAATATTAATCGACAACTCAACTTGCCACCGAATTCGTACATGGTGATTGATAAATCTACGAATGTCTTTACGCGAGGACACTTGACGGCGAAATCGGATTTCGTTTACGGAAGTCAACAGGGAGCGACTTTCTATTTTGTCAATGCAGCACCACAATGGATGAATTTGAATAACGGCAATTGGAATGAATTGGAGAAGAGCGTTAGGAATTTTGCTAGTTACAGACGCAGGGAGCTTGTTATCTATACGGGGACCTACGAGCATGCAAGATTGAACAATGTACTCGTGTTTCTGCACAGGGATGATGTTATGGGACACATTCCAGTGCCACAATACTTTTGGAAGGTTGTCTATTATCCAGAGGAAGAGGCTGGAGTAGTTTTTATTGGTCTTAACAATCCATATGAAGAGAATTTACGTGGATTTTGTTCAGATGTTTGTGCACGTCTCAAGTGGTCTTTGACTTGGAACAGGAACAATAAGAATGAAGGATTTTCGTTTTGTTGTGAGATTAATGAGTTTCGGAGGTTTGTTCAGTTTCCGGACTTTCCAATTCGACGTTTGTTGACTGATTAGATTCATATTTATAGTTTTTGTGTAGGTATAGACCTTAGAGCATATAAATTGGAGAGAACATAGTCTATTCAGCCCAATGTTAGCTTTTTAAGCCGACTGAAAGGCAAAAAATGTTGTTCTAAGTTTTAAAATCTGATACTGCGCAAGCGTGAATAAGAGGTGTCGTGCTCTAATGTTCCATAAGAGGTGTGCTCTAAGGTTTCACCTGACCAGTGCGCTTGCGCAATATCAGATTTGAAAACTTAAGAACAACATTTTTTTGCCTTTCAGTCGACTTAAATCCGTACCGGTATTGTTCTCTCCATATTTATATGCTCTAAGCCTAAGGTATAGACTATAGCTATAGGGTACACTCAGTAGTTAATTGCGTCGGCACATGCGTCGCGACGCGCGTCGTTTTTAGAATATCGAGCACGACGTCTTGAAGGCGCTGTCAGTCAGAGCTGTCGTCAGTTCTCTAAACAAATTTTGTTTGCTTCTAAATATTTTTAAGATCGTTCAACTCTCTCATAATGGCATCATCTTTACGTGAAACTCCTCCATCTGATGTCTTCGCAGATGGTTTAGACGCATTAGCAATAAACAAACCCATCAAACAACGTTCAGCACCCAAACATCATAACAACAACTATTCAGCTGGCTACGTGCCTGTAAACAGTGAAAACACAGAGATGCAACAAACAGGACTCCGTGGACGAAAAACATTTGCCTTTTGGACATTGGTAGGCTTATTATTCATTCTCGCTGTTGGTAATTTAATTCTCACCATGACAATATTGGGTGTCTTGAAGTTGGGCCAAGGCATGCAAAGTTTAGAACTTGTGCCTGAATACTCTGCAATAAAATTGTACGGAAACACAGATCTGAACGACATTTACAAACGTGATGGGAAACTGGAGGGTTACACCGACTATCCGATGGATATCAGTGGTATCGATGGCAGTGTCGTTTTTAAATTGATAATCGAAGGAAGACCTATACATAAACTCCTGATGAACAAATTTGGTATCATTTTTCGCAACACCAGCGTTTTCGAGATGAAGAATAGTCAGGAAACTGTGCTTTTCACAACTGCTTCGCCAACTTGGAATGTGCAAAGACAAATGACGAATTTGAATACCCACACGGTTCATACAAACCGCATTGTGGCACCGCTAAACGACGATTTGGAATTGGAAGGAAATACTCTTCACCTTCGTGGATCAGAAGGTACTATAATGGAAAGTCGGGACTTGTTAATCACTGCGGATCGTGATATTTATATAAAATCTTTGAATGGATCTATCATATTGGTTGGAAAGGATGGTGTGCGTTTGGATCACAAAAAACTACCGATATTCTTGCCCAAGGTCAATGACAAATTGACCATGCAGTATAAGGTCTGTGTTTGTATGCCGCAAGGAAAGTTATTTAAGATTCCCGTTACGAGGGATGATGCTCGAGTTTACTGCGATCGCATAAATCTTCAGCAGTTTAATCCGTGCATGTGAGGGACTTATCGACAATATAATATATGAACGAACATATTCATAAAATTACAGGCAGATTATCAATGAAAATTGATATTTTAGTTAAATACAGGAGAATCCAATACTTCTTTCTGAAAGTGGTCAAAACATGGCGTCCATTGTATAAGAAAAAGAATAGACAGAGCATTGGCTTGGCACCTTAGTAACATTCAGCCAGGACGGCTTATTTTCCCTTGGCGCTGAATATCAAGCGACAAAAAGTAAAACTGAAAAAAACCAAGCTCATGGCTTGCCGAAGCAAGTTTCTATTGTTTCCACTTTGCAATCAGCGCCAGGGGAATGACTTCTTCGGCCTATCTGGACATAGACACTTCCGACTATTCTTATACAATTGTCTTTGGTCAACACCATGTCCACCATTTTTCTGACCTCTGTCAAAGGTAAAGGATTCTTCCATTAGTAGATTTGCAAGTATTTAGAATAAGACTAATTGTTTCTTTGATTAAACCTGTATAATTACTTGGAATTTTTGAATCATTATTCAAATTATGAATTTATTACATAAAACTCGATTTTCAACGTCTTTCTTCCCTCCGATTGGCATTTTTTGTCAATATAAAGTTCTAATCAAAATAATCCTAATACATCGACACAGCTTACAAGAACTCTTAATAACTTATTAACGAAGCTCAATCTCAATTATTAAGCTTCAGTCGTCTCCATACCTTCCTCCACGTCACCTTCCATATCTTCATCTTCTGCATCCTCACCATCCTTCTTCTCCAAAGGGCGTTCATAGGCTTTATCCAGCGGTGAGACAACAACCCCATCCCAAATCGACATTTCCTTGGCAATCGAAGCATTACCTTCAAGTCCCAAGATGTGTTTGAATCCGCCATGGGCCAATACCCTTAGTAAGGTCTGCGCTGTCAAGCAACAAATGTCTTGTTGCTCCAGTGACATAGCCGTGTGGATACGCAAATTACCACCTTCACACGGATCAGTTATACCGGCCGAGCCTGGAAGAAATAGACCAGCTGCCAGTAACTGAAAGACACGCCGAAATGCTTGATTTATAGGCACAGCTTGTCTGCTGGGGTTATTCATAATGGCGAAATGTGCGAGTAAGTCAAGCATCCATGGCGTCAAAGGCTCGAAACCTTCAAATCTTGAACGTAAATCTCGTAACAAGCGAATAAGGACTTTGATTGATGAATGATGGGCATTTTCTTCAAACCACCGACTGTGACGGATGGCAGCCAAGTGGCTCATCATTATTTTTGGATCCAGATGGATTTCCGGATCGAGTTTTCTGATGTTGTGATGGACGGTGGTGACCATTACTCGAACAGTAGCGAAACTGTTGCTTATCTCGATGCCACGTTCGTTGATCGCATGGTTTAATGATTCGCCTTTGTTGATCACTTCGCTTTTCATTAAAGTTTTCAAGTCATCGCGAACTTTGTTGCCCAACGCTTCAACGGCTTCTTTAGTTGGAAGTGTTTTGAGAATGACGACGATGTCGGCGACGTTGTGGCCAGTTACCATTGTTCCTTTCTTGAATGAACCGACTTGACGTACTTCCTCCAATTGCTAAAGGATATCAAAGGAATTATTTTCCTGAAGCTCATATATTAAAAGTTTACGTGGTACTTACGCAGGCATCGAAACCTCCTGGTGCTACAACCAAATTATCCAAAACTGTTTGTATCTTTGTAACTAAATTAAGAATTGCTGTTTGTTCAGCGGCTGTTGGTGATAAATCACCGTTACGTTTCAGTAATGCAGTGGTAAACGCTGTTTCGTCCGTCGTTTGTTTCATCTTTGGAAATGTTGCTTCGGCTAAGGTTAAGTCGAATGGATGTCGCGGCAGAAAGATTTTTGGCTTGAACGGATGACGCCCGACACCTCTGCCAATACCACGGCCTCTCATATTTCCTCTAGCCATTAATTCCGACTCGAAATTGTTATTTCAACTGATGCTGCTCTGATTTGAAAAACTTCAATCGATAACTTGCTCTTGTTTGCTGTGGCTATGGCAAAAGTGGCAAAGCCGCAAACCAAACATAATTTTTGACAGTCGACAGAGTGACAGAAGAAAGACAGCAAAGTGACAGCCAACGATTTTACCCGAAGTGTGATATTGGTCGCTTTCGATTTGATCAAAGGTGCTACTAATAGCTGCACTGAAACAGCTCCAGTACAAATCGAACAATGTTTTACTGTACTCGAGCTGTTTCGGTGTTGTTCATGTGCAGTGCAGCTCCTTGGATCAAATCGAAAGCCACAATTAATTTTTAATTTAAAACGTTCTGACAAACATTAATATAACAAGTAATTAAATAGTGTTTACAAAAACTCTATTAATTCATTTGGAAACAAAATAATTTAACTCATAAAACTTTAATACGTGTAAAGCCGCGCTCACAGAACTAAAATGTGTCGCTGCGTCACGAATCTTGCGACAGCAAGTGTAGTTGGGAAAATTCAACCACAAGTTTTGCCACAATCGACAGAGGGGGATACAATTTTGGAAGGCTGGTTGGTTTAAGTGTCGCAGCGACAGGTTTTACTTCTGTGAACGTGGCCTAATAAGAATAAATTGAAGCGGTAAATTTAAAAATATCTTCACGATATAACAAAAATGAAAAAAATAAAGAAGCTCAATGAGTTCACATACCCACTGGATCAAAATCATGGAAATAATATTCAATATTAGCTGATATTACCTTATTTTGTGCCTCACGGTCTCTACGTGTACTATGAAAAGTATTGATATGCCATGTCAGTAGGTGTGAGAGGTTTGACCTTTATTTGACCTTCCAAATGAACAGCTGATCAGCATAAAGATGGCGGGAAAACATACACCTCAGCACATCAAGGGTCATATTGCTCATTCGTATTCGGCTTCGCATTCGACACAACTTGCAAACCAGTGAAGTTCTGCATGAAAAGCATAACGACGAAAACATAACCTTTCAAATAAGCTCTGAGTCCACTATATCCACCATATTACTTATAGTGGGTGCGTTTTTTTGCCTAGCCGGAGAGCATTCCAGAAGACGGAGGAGCCGTTTTCTTGATGACCCGAGAGTCTCCAGCTCTCCGATTTCGGTCCGGTCTCTCGAGACCCGAGAGAAACCGGAGAGGTCGACCAGCATTTTCGTCGACTTTCGTATTTCTTAACCTAGAATACCTCGGCCGTTATTAGAAGTTCCATTTTGTGTTTTGGGTAATAAAAATCGAGATAACATCCAACCAAATAAGTTAGGATCGTAAACATGGCGCATCAATACAACGCACTGCGCAAGTCACTCCCCAAATTCTCTCCAATTACCTTTTTTTGGTTTTTTTGCCGAGTCTCTCGTGGAATATTATTCCATGAGAGCAAAAAAACGCAGCCATAATTCAATAATTCACCATCGGAAGGTGGCGCCCTCGCTGTATGTTTAAGTAATTATATAATTTCGCGGTCTCAATTCAAATTTTAAATGATTTAATTTTTTTAAATTTCAATTTACTCCATAAAATTACAATAAATTAATTTCCAGACAGATACCGCACCTATAAATATATACTGCATAACTATTGTAATCTCAATTCTGGCAGAATTTGCAAATGCTAACATAATAAATATTTTAACTCAACAAAAATAAAAAAAATATCTCGTTATTTAATTTGATTAATGAGGTCAACTAAATCCTGTCTGTGCAAACAAACGAAGATTACGCTAATTTTGAAACATGTATATTTATTTTAAGTACAATGTACAAAGAGAAAAGTAGAATAGAATTACATACAAAAAAAATACAATACAAAAATTTATGTGTAAATATATATAAATCGAAGTAGCGTTTGATCTCGCCTTGGTTTAGGTTGTTTAAAGTTTGTTTATTTTGTCAGGCGACGTTCAATTAAAACGAACATGAATCATTCTTTTCTAAATAATTATTTTTATAACCGACCTAACGTACCACGTAAATCCCTATGGGAGATGTTTAAAAAACGCACTGTATACTCACTAATAGGATGCACTTGTTTGTAGCAAAAATCGTTTGATGTAATGTATAAAAAGTACTCGAACCGTGTACGCAGCCCAGTTTCCATTTTCATGATGCTCATAGTTCGCTATTACCTTTACTTGTTATCAGTGTATGCTTTTATCTCCTCTATACCTTTTGCCTTTTGCCTTAATGCGTAATAGCACGCGTCTATCTGTCTAATTAGAATGTGCTTCGTCAGTTTGCCAATAACATTAGCAAAGCAAGCGACAGTCACATTACGGTTTTTTTTTCTTTGCAAGCATTTTTAAACATTAGGGGTTTACGGAAACTAACCTCGATTGGCATTCGGGTCAATCCAAGGACGCGCCCGAGAACCACACTATTTTGCGATTCTCACAGAAAATATAGTGTTGTTCTCGGAGGTGCTCCTGGATTGACTTGAATGCCAATCTAGTTTAGTTTCTGTAAACCCCTATTATTAACAATAACCTCGAGCACGTGTTTGATGAACATCTCTCAAGCACATCTACTGTGCGACATATCGACTGACATGCTTTTCGAAACGCTACCGAAGCGTACTTTTTTTTGTATTTACGTTTACGCATATAGCAGCTACCTCGACATACTCTTGCCTTGGCTCATAACAATTTGTTGCCATTCTATTAATCCATAGTCCCATAAACGGCACAAACAAGACTACAATACAGTCCTAGTGCCATCGTCATCAATTTGCCAATGTTATTATTTTCATAGTTATGAGTTCTAATGAATTGGATATTGTCGCCGAGTGTTCAATGATTTATGGTTTTTTTTTGTTGTTGATGGTCAAACAGAACGAAATTTAAAAAAAACAATGTCATATATTGTTTAATTTATTAAAAAGCGTGCACATTTTTACATTAAAACAAGATTTTTCAACATTTTAAATAATTCCTTGAAATATTATTCATATAATATTCCAAACTGATAAAGGTAAGGTTCCACATACAGTATACCGCAAAATTTCGGCGGCAAAAATAAAATATCATTCAATTAACTTTTGCCGTGGTAGTCGAGTGAGTAGAGTGTTCACTGTTCAGGGACGATGCTCGCTCGCCGCACGACTATGGGTTCGAATCCCCCCGGGCGAGAGTTTCCTCTCGTCTGGGAGTAATGGATGTTCTGTTCGTTACAAAACTACTAACAAGTGGCTTAGGTGCTGTGGCGTAAGTTATATTCCTCAAAACAATCTACAACTAACTTTTGTAGCTAGATTTGATCGCTTTATTCTGCGACAAAATATATTTGCGGCATAGGGGCCTTAGCATATAGCTGATTTTACACATATATTAAAGAGTGCATAATGTAGTAGATTGAAGTTGCGAGTCCAATCATATTAAATCTATAAATAAAAAATACAAATTTACATGTACGTAAGCAAAAGTAGGCGCGTGTCACACCGCGTACACAACATAACAACAACTTAATTAACATGTTGACGATTTTGCCCAGTCGGTTGTTAAGTAGTAGTTAAGCGTCATTCGCTTCGGTTAATCAACGCCACCTGTAGTTTAATTTTATTTTAATTTTATTTATCGCTATCGGATACAGTTAGGAGTTTGCTGCAGACCAGTGATTCTCAAACTTTTTTTACCTCCCCTCACGGTACACCGTACAGTTTTAATAATTTCAAATTTGGCTGCACACCAACATTAAGATAAGATAAATTTAAAAGAATTGTACTTGGGCCCTGCTTGGAAGGTAGAACCGATTGAACGAACCTAAGTACTTGTATAACGTCTCTTAAGCTTGGGCAGGCCCGGATTTAGTATTAGTGCCGCCTAGAATACAATCTGGCAACACAAAACGAGGAAATCTGACGCCTTTCCAAAAGTCAAAATCCGGCACTGTGCTCGGATAAGATATTCCCAGTGCGGCACACTTCAATAATCTCGCAGCACACCAAAATGCTACAGCACAGTGGTTGAGAATTACTGGTGTAGATCGTCACTTATAGAATAGATCAGCGGTTCCCAACCGGGTGGTAGCGACCCACGAGGGGGTCGCTTAGTAATTTCTGAGGGTCGCCAGTACTCAGCCCCAAATATAACTAAACTTGTGGCTCAAATGCAACTTCAAGCATCGCATTAGTTTAGTTAGTAAAGATTGCATTAAAATTATTTTTTATTTATTTAGTTGTCTTTATTTTCATTTTAATAAACAAATTTAAATTTGAAGGGGGTCGCAGGTTATATTTTCCTATTACAAAATGGGTCGCAACTCGAAAATGGTTGGGAACCACTGGAATAGACGTAATTGCCAGAAGTGG
>JARJEB010025573.1:0-10003 GCA_030264535.1 Liometoxenus newtonarum
TTCACGAAGACGATGTTTGAGACCACGAGCAGTAGGAGAGTGGCGCAATTCATCTAAGTTGGATCGGTCACTTCAAATTCGTTAAATCTTGTTGAACTTTAATACGCTATCAATGTTATTTAATTGCAGTGATTTCTGAAAATCCATAACTCACTGTTGTGAGTTATAGGTATCATTAATCACTCAAAAAATGCTAATAATGACCATATAACTAAATAGGTGTAGAAAAACATATTTATCTACGATCATACTCAAAAACACACTTTTTTGTGCCTTCGAAAACAATGTCTTTCATGTCAACAGTTCATTACGTATGGTATGTGCGGAAAACACTTCTCATTACGTACGGTATATGCGGAAAACACTTCGACACTGCACGAGCTTGCACGAGGCAATAGTTCGAGTATTCCATTTTTTCCATTTGTGAATTATTTCTTGATGTTAATGAAGATGCTGATAAAAAATTCATGCTATGGTCGTAGATAAAGTACTGTACATACCTCGAGTGGAAACGCGCTTTTCATTCTCGCAAAATATTTTGTTCGAATGAAAAGCGCTGTTTTCCACTCTAGGCATGTAATGTACTATTATGCACTTTGTTTTCCAAATAGTTATAAGTTTTAAATTGTTATAACACTTTATCAAATAAGTATAGATATTACAGTTATTTATTTAATAACCTTTTTTGATACTGATCATGGATTTCCAACGTCGCAGGAAGAATTCTCTTATAACTTTATAACAGGAAGGTGTTTCATCTTGTAAAATCTGTAGTAAAATGTAAGTGCTTAAAAAAGTTGTTATTTCTCGAATACTCTGGTGAATGGCGACAATCCTTTAACGATTTACGTTTTACAAAACAATTAGAAATGAGAAGAGAATAAAAAAGTTGCTGATGCGGTGAAACACGTTTTATCTTTTATAAGTATATGTGAATAAAAAGGTAAAAATACACAAAACCAAATTCACCTGCCCGCCGGCGATATGCTTCATTTACAAATTCGACCACACTTTGATTCTTTTCATCCATCGTACTTATTTTTCTTTTACTGATGAGGACACTTGCGCTTCTTTTCAAAAGAGTGCAATCACTTTGACAATGAATTTCAGATACATCTGATACCTATACATATAAATTAAATAACGATGAAACATTTCGTTCTGAACTTTTTTCCATATGCGTCTTCAGAATTATTTAGTTTTCAAGTTTGGCTTTTGAGAGTTTCCGCGTGTAAAATTAAAAGTTAAATGTTTAAATCGCGTTAAGTATTTATAAATGTCCTCAAAACGGTAAGTATTTTAAAATAATACTCGCAACAGGTTATTATCGGCGTGCAACCAAGTGGAAATAGGTTTTTTGTCGTATTTGGTGAATTGTCGACCAAAGAGCGATTTAAATCAATTTTAGGGAAAACACCAGATCACATAATTTCTCCAATTCAATGTTTTCATTTTTTTTTTATCTGCTACTGTCGGTTAGTACATCTTAAGTTATAACGAGACAATAAATAAAGTCAACAACAATTTTCACGTAACAATAGAATAATGTACGTACTATCACGGATAGTAAGTACGAAGAAAACGTGTCGATGGATGTGTAAGTGCGCATCCTGTTTCTTTTCCGTTCTGCGTTTGCCGGGTTGCCACAATCCCAGACGGGCATATCGTTCATATTTTTCATTATTCATTGTGGTTTCTGTAACAACACAAATACCACGTGGACAGGTAACATTTTAGTAATATCCACTTTCCGAAATTTAAAATATTCGGAATTTTATTAAATGACAAACACAACTCTTCATGATAAGTACCAGTACATTCAAAAAGTTTCATCATTTTTGTGGACAAATTTCCTTGTCGATTTTCCACTTATTGATTTATGACCAATTTGCTTTATAATTTGGTATTATTAGAATCAGTGCAACATGAGTATCTATGGTTGTGTTGTAAATGTTTATACAATTGTGTGCTTTATGTCGTCCAGTTGTGAGTTGACAAAGATCACAACCCACGCAGCTCATGCGAATCTCCTCTCTTGGACATTCTCATGACCAACGAACCTAACTACTAGACTAGATAGACTACTACAGTACTACTCATATTTTATCTGCGTATATGTATCTACTTATAAAGTAAATAGTTAATGCGGAGGACGGTGCTTTACTTTTACTAAAATTACTTCGATAATTCGTGTTATTAAACACGCCATCAACCGGATTTTTTCCAACTTCTTCGTAACTTTTTCATATTTCCATAAACTATACCTAAACTAAGGCTATAGGACTACGTATAGGTTAGAATAATAAAAACGCAAATTACATAATAATCAAATAGTAAATTCTACATCCTCCTCTCATACCTAATTTACTCTTGATTACATTTTTTAGTTGTTTTCAATTTTCCTCTTACTTATACTTATAACGTTGACTGAATAATAGAAGAAGACTGGCAAGTGCCTGTAAACTAAAAGTTTCAATACCGACCGAGTCCCGCGGCCCCTTTACCCAAATGATTTTTGCTACTAGTCGGCGCTGCAGTGTCGCTTTGGCATTTTTACAGTTCTTTCAAATTGGGCTGTACGTTGGTCACCCCTCTCAAGTCTTATTTAAGGCGAAACATCACCTTGGAATCTTGGATGAATTTTAGTTTTGACGGTGTTTGGCAAGAGAGAATCGAAGCAAAAGTCAGGAGGCATGTCCCAGCCGATACCGACGGTCGGACTCCCGCTGAGAATAAAAATCCGAAATAAATACAACCCTTGATTATTTCATGTTCAAAAATAAATAAATTAACTTACGTCACTTACGTCCGTATACTTGCCAGTCTTCTTCTATGATTTAGTCAACGCTTATTCTTTGAACTTAATAATCTTATAATACCTATTTAATTAGAATCCTGATGTTCAAAGATGATTGCTGCACGTTTATCAAAAAAAAAAATTGTAAATTTTAATTGTTCCAAAATATTAGAAACTAGAAGACGACTTAACATGATAGTTTCCTTTGACCTATTCACCACCTTTTTAATGACGATTACAGGACATGTTCAGCACTACAATAACAAATAGAATTTCATGATCATAGTGAGCTCGGTAATGAAGGTAAGGAACTGTACTTAGTTCTGTATTCCTAGATATGAGCACAAAACTGGGGAACGGAAGCGAGAAGTTGAGATTAAACTTGATATGCGGGTGCCATCATGAGACGACCTGGTTCGAAGCTGAGCAAAATCTGTCGATAAAGAAGGGCACTGGGGAACTTTTAGTAGAATGTGAAAACATAAATTTGCATTTAACGGGTAAACAAAGTATTCGGAACTATAGAAACTCTAGAAACTTATACCTACGACTTAACATGATAGTTTCCTTTGACCATGAATTGTGGATTATTATACCACCATTTTAATGACGATTACAGTACATGTTCAGCACCACAATAACAAATAGAATTTCATGATCATAATGAACTCCGTAAGGAAGGTAAGGAACTATACTTAGTTTTATACTTAGACATGAGGTCAAAACCGGGGAACGGAAGCGCTCCCCGGCTATATGTTTACGACAATAAAACGGGTGTTCCCAGAATCCATTCAGATTCAACAAAACACACATTTGATCTAAAATAGTCAGACATCTCGAGGATGTGAACGATTTTTTGACGCTCAACAGGCTAAAATGACGTTTCATAATGACATTTTAACAACTAATATCCCCAAATTAAGTACCAAAATAGCTACAAGTATATTAAAGTATACTTATCTACATTTTGAAATATAACGGAAACGCGTTGCGTCAATCGCAAAAGTTGTAGCAATATCGCAAATTTACCGCATGGATACTCATCTTAATATAACTACTTTTGTATAATCGTCAGATGAAATTTTTCGAAACACTTAGTATAATTGTTGGTGCCGTACGATACGGTGGAAGTGAGTAGTGAGGTAATCTCCATTGTTGTAAAAACGACGGCGTATACGAGTGGAAGGTGGAGTCATTCATAAAGCACGTTAACCAACGACACAGCGTATTTATGAACGGACATCATTTAGTAGGCTCTAGTACAGTATCTCTTGTTTTTTTTTTATTTCGTCTTCTACGATTGTTCTTCTGTTGTCGATGAGGATAGCCCCTTCTATTTATTACTAAGTATTACGCCAACCAGCAACCAGTAGAAGCAGAACATGAAATCTAAATATACGAGTAGTTGTGACAAATACAAATGCAAACGAAAGGATTTAACAATGCCAATGTTGACATGACACGACGATGTTCGACTTCAACGTGCCACGTTGTTTTAAATTGGACATTGTTCGAGAATGATTGGCCAATTAAAATAATTACCTATGCATTGATGACGATGACTCAAAAACACCATTCGTATTGAAATAGAAATAGGTATGGCGCACATATTACAAATTGATAAAGTTCTTAAAGTCATTTATTGTTCCAATGTCGATTAAAAGTTAAACTTATTCATTATCAAGCGAGAGCGAGTAACTGAAAAGATAACAAAATCATTTTGTTACAATTTGAAAAGTTGTTTTGCCTTTGCCAATATAGTTGGTTCCTGTTATAATTTCAGAAAGTAATTTCGAGCGCAGGAGTTGTAGTTTTATATACCTAGTTGTATGTATTTGTATGATAATGGTTCACGAATTATCTCTAATGGATCTCGCTCCGGGTGTAACGTTGCGCGAAGAGTGCGCATAGTATTATCCGAAGAATAAGAAAACGCGAAAAGAAGTAGGCTGGACGCAGGAGCGGTGGCGTTTTGTTGGCTCGTGCCTTATTATACACCACTATGGGAAGCACGTGTGACGTATGTGCGAGTTCTTACTTATTGTTGTTATGTTATCATAATATACCTACGTTTTGTTTCATACATACTTATACATACCTAGATTCTTCTTCTTCTTCTTCATAAAGCGTCCAATACTTATACATACGTTGTTTCGATGTAATATATTGTTAAGAAGTCATCGGCCCAAAGTGAGTAACGGAGGACCTGAAGCAAACGAAATATCCTACGGGTGGATGCTTCCATACATAACTCTTCCAACTTATTTATTCTTATTTATACTACCTATACCACAGGGACGAACTGGGTCTTGCAATCGGCCCGGGAAAATTTTTGTAAGCACCCTCACGATCGCATATGACTTTTTTTTCAATCACAAGGAGGGCAGGAGGACACAGATGAAGTGACCAACAAAGAGGTCTCAAATCTCAAAAATCTTTCGTGCGAGCACATAGCAGATGAGGGTAACTCAAAAAATCGATCTTCATAAGATGGTGACCAAAAAAAAAACCTCTACAATATTACTTTTATGTCATCCAGCCTAGCGGCGTCTCGGTAAATTCCCGAATGCTCTTAAGCAGCCCATACACTTTCGACCTAGTCGTCAACCTTGTCCTCAACTAGGTTGGGGTTCTTGCCCACACACATGTCAACCAAGTTGATAAACATCAGTTTTATTTTGGTCTTTCCACAAGTTTTTACAAGTTGACAGCACAATTGCCAAAAAACAACTGATGTTTACAAGCATGTCGTCAACCGTGCCACATATGTCTCAACCTGGTCGCCAACATCAGGCTCCGCTCCCCAAAAATCGAAATCACTTTGATTTTCTTCAACTTGGTACTCAACATGAAATTTCAACATCAACCTGCCCAAAGACGGTCAACCTAGTCCTCAACAACACAAGTTGACTAGGTTGAAAGTGTATGGGTCGCTTTATGGCCAGTCCGTCCCTGCCTACCAATATAATATCTAACGTAACGAGCATAATCTGAAATTTTATTTACAGGTTGGTACTATTTTTACTAGGTATATGCACAATTGTGATTATGTAGAAAAGTTTCATCTAAGTTTGGAGTTGTTGATGTCGACAACTTTTGGTGCACAATATTGAGAACTTCAACATATATCACACCCTCAGTCTAAAAGGGTCGTCTTCCATCTGAATAATCGCGATTTAATTCATAATTCACGTGTGGGTTGTAAGGGTGCACGGTGAATTTTGTTCTGACTGTTCATTCGGTACGTTTTGCTCGTTCGATTCGTTCGCGGTGTAAAATGCTCTGGTCAATACCCACCTCTACACTTCTTCCGTCTCGAGATTGTCGCGTGTCCCTCATTTTCTTTCTCTTCCGTTTATAGCTGTAATCTTTTGATGTTCATCTAATAGTAGCGCACGTTCTCGTTGTTTTTGATGTTATAACTTATAAAAAATGATCATTTTCTTGATGCCTTGCCTTGTTCTCGCATGATTTTTAAATTATGGCTGTTGTCTTCATGTCTCTTGATGTCTCTTACAAGAACTCTGTCTCTAACGATAGTAGGTAGTTTTGTTGGTAGTAACAATCAAAAAGTCGTAACGAAATAGCTGAAGCGTTTTACAACCGACAGCAATTAAAGACTTGAAGAGTTAATGTTATAGACTTCTTAGCTTGTCCATACGTGTATGCGAGCTTTCGTGAAAATTGTAATAGAAGATTCTGCGGTGCGGTGAGGTGCAGTACCATATTATAGGTTAGATGCTGCGGTAGTAAGTACAAAACCGACATACATCTCCTCAAACTCACCACCCGTGAACCGCTTAATATAATGCTAGGATTTCTAACGCTAATTAAGAGAGACTCCAAAAGACTTCAAGTTCAAGTCTTCAAGAACTCAAAAGATATAAGTAAATAAATTCTTCCTTGAAATTTATTAACTGCATAAAACTTAATGATTAAAGGTTCTGAAATTACTGGATGAATGATTTTAAAATATTCTGAATTGCTGAAAAGTTAAGATGGCGCTGAAAATATATTATAGATTACTGTAATTTTTCAATCTATTAGAAGGCAGACATCTAGGTACATATTTAAAGCGCCATCTTAACTTTTATTATTAACACAGTGAATTAACATAATCCACTTAAATCTAATTAAGCACAAGCCACTAATTATCATTATACTTATCTTTTTATCGTCGAATATTCGTTTCGTCTTTATAATTAACGCAACAATTGAGTTTGTGTAGGTAAGTTTTGCATAGATTATTAAATTATGGAAATCAACAACGGTAATGTTGTGAAGGTATACAGAGTGTTATAATAAAACTAAAAGCACGTGCCAATTAAATTACCATATTTTAACAATCAATATTTTTTATTTTATAATTTTGCAACTTTAATATTCCTTTACAATTATAATTCGCATTTTGTTTGAATCATAAATAATACTGTTTTATTAATCGAGTAAGCAGAAGCAGAACGACTTTTTAAGTCTGTAATACTTTATTGGCTGATCGTCGGACCGTCGGCCACTTAAAACTTAAAATAGCTTTAATCATAGACTTACAAGACTTAGAGGGATAGTAAGTAAGTGAAGAATTGCAAAAAGTTCGTTAGATTCTTAATTATATTAACACTCATTAAAATTTCATTATATCGAATATTTATTGAGTTTGGTTGGGACTTAAAGTTTAAGTATGTAATTACCAAACACATTTTTAATACTTATTTTGAATTACTTCGGAAGCTATGAGTAATATTTAGGAAGGCTTACTCTGATAGTAATTTTTTATTCGCAATTAATATTTTAAAATGCACAAGAAAAGTTAACTCTCTCGTCAGGGATCGAACCTGAACCTCAAGCGTATTTAGCGCTGCGTTCTACCAATTAGACCACGATGGAGCCGATACCTGATTCGACAATCACAAAAACGGTTAACAATCGAGACAGGTATCGGCTCCCTCGTGGTCTAATTGGTATAACGCAGCGCTAAATAGGTACGCATGAGGTTCAGGTTCGATCCGTGACGAGAGAGTACACTTTTCTTGTGCATTTAAAAATATTAAATGCCAATGAAAAATTAATATGAGAGTAAGCCTTCCTAATAGATAGTACTTCTTGATTAATTCAAAATAAGTATTAAAAATTGTTTTTGCTCCTTTTAGCATATATAGCAAAACGATAGAGATAAAAGTAAATGTCGAAAAAAATTCCTTTCTATACGATTTTATGGTGTTGTCTCGAATATTTTGCTTAAATAAGCTTTTAATGAATTCCAATTTTTATTCTTTCTTGTGCTATAGCCATTTTAATTGTTGATTTGTTTTTAAGTAATCGATTGTGAGTGATTTTATAGCAGCAAATAACTTTCTAGTCCTGAACTATATCCATGTAATTTTTTTTTATTAGGACATCGACACAACGAAACAACCTTCCGTCTGTTGGTAACTTAAACTTAAGTAAAAAAAAAAAGATTTAGTTAATACCTACAACAATAGTTGAAGTGAGTGGGACTTTCAAATCGAGCAATTAACGTCGTAATACAAAACACGACCGTTGTCCGTTGCCCGTTGCCCATTGCCCATTTACGGAGATGAAAAGAAAAATATCGATTTTTGCGCAAAATTTAAACATCATTTCTATTTCTTTCTTATTGCAAATGATATACAAAATTACAAAAGAAGGTAAATTATGGTAGATTCCTGTTGATTTATTTGTAACAGGAAGTATTGCCTTTTGCTTTGCTTTCAATTTCAATATGTATCAATCTGACTGAGCCAGCTGAAACTGTTCTGTAGCCGTTCTTTGAGTCACCCATTTTAATCAAAAACCCACACAAAACAAATCTATTAACCTTTCGATTTCGTTTCATACAAAATAGGCGCTTTTGCGATTTGTTGCAAGCTGTAATTTTTGCACCTTTTACGTGGACGCATACTGACAATATCAATTTTTATTTATAAAGACTAGGTATAAAGAAAAAAATTCACAAAAAGAACAAGATGTAATGGAAGTTAACCATTACCTTGTTAATAGACAGTTTTCAACTTTCCGTTTGTAAATATAAATTATCCGAATAATGTTGTGAGTTGTTTGTTAAACTAGTTATTAAGTGTTTGAGATTGTTCATATAAAAGCAATGCATCATCCTGTATAATTAATGTACTACTTAAATAAATGTAAAACGTAGAGAATTTATTTACTGTTCAAAAATTAATAAAAATTTTAATAAAACAAAGTATCATCCTGTATAATTAGCACAGAGTTGGCACTTTCCGCTGAATAAGTGCACTTGTTCAGTGAGTGCTCTTTCGCCACGCCCGGCTAGTCTATTTGTGCGACTATAAAGGAAAGACAAATAGTTAAACTTTTCGATTTCTATTACAACATCACACAACATTCGAAGCGATCGGATAAAATAATATAAATTGGTCAAAATGTGCAATAAAATGTGTTATGAGCTGTAGGGGGTCTCATAATTCATACGATTAGTACCGTTGATTATATTCGACTCACTTATACCGATACCGAAAGGCAAAATTTAAATGTCTTTAATGTTGATTCGTAAATTCGTAGACAAATTGCATTCGAAAATTTATTTCTATTTATTAGAATGAATCATTGTTCGTTCTTATGCATACTTATGTATTTTTCGACCTACGATTGGAAGAACCTCGCACCGTTAGAGAGACGGACCATAGGTCCTTCGAACCGGATCAAGTTGTATTAAGTCGAATTAAAAGTTATATTCTTTTGAAGCAACTTGAGTAAGAATAAGACAAGGTATACAAAATTATAAAATGTGTAAGTGCCAGTTGCTGGATTCCGATATAGGAAATTATCCTTTTTCCATTGGCAAATTTCGATTAAACTTAGCAACGACTTTTTATTGCTGCCACCTATTATCTTGTATGCTATACAAACATTCCGCCATTTAATTTATGCATTTTTCGTTCTACGATTGGAAGAACTTTGTACCGTTTCCATGGTCCTTCGAACCGGATCCTGGTGTGTTAAGTCGAATTAAAAGTTACATTATTTTTGAGCAACTAGGGTAAGAATAATAAAAGGTATACAAAATTATAAAATGCGTAAGTGCCCGCGGGTGGATTCCGATATAGGAAATTATTCTTTTTCCATTGGCAAATTTCGATTAAACTTAGCAACGACTTTTTATTGCTGCCACCTATTATCTTGTATGCTATACAAACATTCCGCCATTTA
>JARJEB010025577.1:0-26036 GCA_030264535.1 Liometoxenus newtonarum
GAAAGTTGTGCGGTGCGAATTTATCGCACTGATTTGTTTTATAAAATATAATTTGAAAATAAAGAGAAATATTTAAAAGCGAGGGGGCTTCGTCTTTTCCGATTTTCTGGAGAATTTATAATATTCCTAGACCGTACATTTGTATCAATACCTTCCCTCTAGGACCTAGGGGGAAGGTATTGAGACAGATATGTGATTCCACTGGTCCGCCATACTTGTTCGCCCCATAAAAAACTAAAACCCATAGAGATATATCAATAGAGCGAACATAAAGTCGATTTAATGGCAAGGGGAATGCATTCCGGGGACGGAAGGGGATTACACCAAAACGCCATATTTGTCAGCGGCCAAAAGACGCGATATTGGAAATAGACTCCAGTCTCGCATGGTGCGTGTGCTTTCAGCCAAAGATTTCTAATATTTACATAGATAGGCGATGACCTTGAATTACTGTCTCGATTGCCGCCATGTTGATTATCACCAACTCAACACATTTATTCCAATTCGAATGACGATGTCTGTTGTCAAATTTGTTGGGTTATTAGGGGCAAGCGCTTAGTTATTTGTATACCAGCCAGGGGCGTTGTTGTCTATGCAAAAATACATTGGCAAATTTTCATAGCCTATCTATGTAGTTATTAGAAATCTTTGCTTTCAGCATATTTGGTACGAACAAATATGGCAGACTAGTCCGATCAAAGCCACTGTAATGATAGACGGAGCATGCTAATATGTCGCCGTGTGTAAGAGTGTCGCTAACTAGGAAAGCAAGAGAGCGCAAATCACTACCTTTGGGAGAGACAGGAACTAGCCCCCCAGCACTGATGCCAAAGCGCCAAAAATGGATACTTGCTTTGGCGTGCTTGGTTTTTCTTTAGTTTCACGTTTCGCTGCTTCATATTCAGCGCTAGGGGGAGTCCATCACTTTCCGCCCTTGCTAGCCATAAGAACGGATCTTTTTCAGTTCCACACTCCCACCAAAGTCATTGTAACATTGACATTAATGATAGACGGAGCATGCTCATATGTCGCGGTGTAGAAAAGTGTGTTCCTCTAGGAAGGCAAGAGAGGGCAAATCACTGCCTTTGGGAGACAGAGAAAACATATGTTTGTGTCCACTGGTTCTGATGGCAGAGCGGTAAAAATAAGAATTTGCTTCAGCGTGCTATAGTCGTGCTTGTTTTTTTTAGTTTCATGTTTCGTCGCTTGATATTCAGCGTCGGTCGACAATAAGCCAATGCTCTGTCTAACCTTGCAGTGCCTTTGAGTGCCATAGCCCGACCACGTTTATATCCAACAGGGTTTGCCGAAATAGTTATAAAATCTATTTAAATAGAAATAGTTTTACAAATTAATAAGTATTTCAAATAGAAAATACAAAATAGTTTATGGTTTTTTCAGTTTGGCAGGACAGTTATGTTATATATTAATATTCAAGTTACATATGTTTTCTACACCTATTTAAGTATATGGTCATTATTAACATTTTTTAAGTGATTCATGGTACCTATTATTAACTACCGTGAGTTATGGATTTTTCATAATTCAACGATCGTGAATTATGGATTTTAAAAATTCCTGCAATTAAATACATTGATCACGTATCAAAGTTCAACAAGATTTATTGAAGTGCCCGATCGTCCGATCGATTTGATCTATATGATCTAAAATCTCGAAGCAACCATAGCAACTCGATAAATACTGTCAAAACTGTATGTGATATTAGTTCACTTGCCAATATTGTTGAGAAATCCCAATTTGTATTTTGTGTTAAAAATAGTGCAAGGTGTAGAAAAGGCATAATATTATATTCGCGATTATGGCCATTACTCACTCAGATAAATTTGCACCATTCGCCTATCGGCTCGTGGGCTCAAACAACATCTTCGTGAGTAATGGCTTCATAATCGCTCATATAATAATACCTATACCTATACTATTACTTGTTTGGTACTCGTTTGTAGATAATAATTAAGTCATTTGCGCTTGCGACCTCGTGAATTAAAACAAACCTAAGCAACTTTTCAAGGAAACTGTAAATTTATAGTTATATATATATATAGGAATCACACGCCACCTTGCAGTTTCTGACTGAAATATTGAACGATTTATTTTTTTGCAAAACTTGTTTTACAGACACGGTTGGCGATTGCACACTGACGTAACAAAAAAAAGTAATCATAAAATGAGTTCTATGTTTTTAAGATAACGCGATAATCCCACGAGTAGTACTCCCACTTTGTGTATTTTTAACAAACTGTACTGTACAATGTGTATCCGTTCAATATAAATAAGCCAGTCGGTGTAATGCGGTAGTGTGCTCTAGAAGAGACCAAGTGTCACGGTGTCAGTGAGTTCGTGTTCCGCAGGGTGTCTTGTTTATCGTTTTTGGTGCGCAAGGGTACGTAAAACAGTCTACTACGACATCGTCTGCTAGTTTTGTTTATCAATACATGTCACTTTGACGTTGTATATTTATTCAGTATTTCAAATTTTAGATTAAAATCTTCCGACGAAAAAAAAATGTACTTTACAGTCAACAAAGAAGCGAATTTGAAGAGCCCCTCGTACGATGGCATCATTTACGTGTGCACTACGAATGTACCCACTGATGGAGTTTGTCCATTAGCGAATGCTGTGTGCATAGCAAGTAAATACGATTCGACCGTGACCAAGACCGTGAGCGTGTTGCCCTTGCAAGGTATATCGGCTGGTCGTGTCGTCGTGACACCAACAGGTACAATCGATCCCGATTACGATGATGTCCGTAGATTTCGCGACGCCGCCGTGAAAGGTATCAAAAAGGCTTTACAAGTTGGCATCAAGAGGCCGCTGGTTTACTTGCAAGAACATCCAGAATTTAAAGACTCCGATTTGGTTACTTTGCTTGGCGTTTATGAAGCACTTCATGTGGTAAGCGACAATTAAAACATTAAAATATGTAATTCAATCTAAACCAACGTCGTGACGTACGTAAGTGTCAGTTGTTTTAATTAAAATAGTAACATAGTGCAGAACAAGTGTGTGGCCTTGTGCAATGTTACTGCTGAGCTGCTAAATTTTCAAGTTTCTAAATTTATCTCTGAATTAGGTACTGATAATGGGTAATGTTTATATTATAGATAAGTTAATTAAATTTGGATACTAGCATTGTTTTTAGATACTAGCTAATGTCCTTATAGTTACCCGACTATGTATTAGTACAAGTATGTACTGCGTTCGGCGAACACATTCAGTAAGTGCTCCTCCCACAAATACGCAGCAAATTTGAATTGATTGTTGTTATTGATAAGCTGGTTGCTCTCAGCTTAAACAGGTCAATGTCAAGTTCGAAGTTCGTGCTTGCATTTTGATTATGAACGATATCGTTTCATCGTTTTGAATTCTGACGCGTAGTATACTACGTTCGACGAACACATTCAGTTAGTGCTCCTCCCACAAATACGCACCAAATTTGTATTGATTGTTGCTATTGGTAAGCCTGTTGCACTCAAGTCAAACAGGTCAATGTCAAGTTCAAAGTTTGTGCTTGAATTTTGATCATGAACGATTTCGTTTCATCGTTTTGAATTCTGACGCGTATTATACTACGTTCGACGAACACATTCAGTTAGTGCTCCTCTCACAAATACGCACCAAATTTGTATTGATTGTTGCTATTGGTAAGCCTGTTGCACTCAGGTCAAACAAGTCAATGTCAAGTTCAAAGTTTGTGCTTGCATTTTGATTATGAACGATATCGTTTCATCGGTGTTTTTATTGTTTATCGTGTGAAACTTGTTGATGCGAGTGCGCGCGGGCCTAGGGCGGCACTAGTACTAAACCCGGCCCTGAATGTAGGAACTAATTCAATGTTTATTTGCAAATATTTATATTGAGTCAAAGGTCATTTATTATAAGCCGAAATGCTTCTAATTATAGCTCGTATTTGACTTTTTGTTTATTTTGTAGACAATACAAGTAAGGGAATTGAAACCAGAAAATTTACCAACAATCGAGTATTTGGGGGTCGTTCACAACAACCCATCAAAAGTGGATCGACTTCTATCATTAGCGAAGTCTTTAGAAGCTGGACGAATCATCGCCAGAGACATTGGTGAAGGTGATCCAGAACGTATGACACCTCGAAGAGTGCGACAATATGTTGAAGAGCAATTCAAAGAAACGTGCATCAAAATTACAGTCATTGACGACGAGCAAACGATTGCAAAGGAATATCCCTTATTTGAAGCGGTTAATCGTTGTGCTAGTGTTGTTGATAGACATAAGGGATGCATCTTGTTCCTTGAATACGATCCGGGCACCACAATCAAAGAGACATTGATGTTGGTCGGTAAAGGTGTCACTTACGATACGGGCGGTGCTGATATCAAAGGTATTTATGGACCGAACCAAAATGTTAATTATAATTGTTTATACATATATTAATCTATTATCGTGTGTAGCTGGTGGTATTATGGCTGGCATGTCTCGAGATAAATGCGGTTCGGCTGCAGTGGCAGGTTTCATGAAAGTTGTTGCCGAATTGAAGCCGCAAGATATCAAAGTTATTGCCGCCATGAGCATGGTGCGCAACAGCGTTGGTTCGAATTGTTATGTCGCCGATGAACTTATCAAGGCAAGATCCGGTGAATTGGTACGAATTGGTAATACAGACGCGGAAGGGCGCATGGTTATGGCCGATGTTCTATGTCAAGTACGTAATTTTAGAGATAATTATGATTAAAAATAGCCATAAAACTTAAACTTGACCATTCATTGTGTTTTGGCTTTGGCAAATTTTATACGTGTTCATTGGGTTGCCTAACATGAATGCTTTGTAGATGAAGGAAATGGCTGTTAATTTGGTGAATCCTCACATTTTCACGATTGCTACTTTGACAGGACACGCTTGTTTAACGGTCGGAGATGGATATTCGATTGGTAAGTTTTTTTTTTTTTTTTATTTCAAAACAAAGCAAAAGTTTATCATCTATTTCTTATGCATAGTCATTTGGATGATAATTAAAAACTTCGTAATTATCAATCATTTTGAGAGAAGTTAACCGTTGATTAGTACCGACGGTTAGTATTTCTCGTGATTGAACTGTATCCGAAATGTCTTCGTTGAAACAACAAAGAATTCCGTAATGTATAAAATCACAATCATCCGTTGCGTTAACTGTTTCGATATTGCGGCGGATAATTTCGTCCGGTGTATAGCGCTAACTGTTTATATGTATACATACATACACTGGGTCGTCCGAAAATAATATCGATTTGGCAGATTTTTAATTAAATGACTGAATCGATCAGAAACTTTTCATAGTGTGTTCCTCATCCATCAAAAATAATATCACGTGCATTGTGAATCTGCAATCGTCAAGTTCAAGACATTTTACTTTGGTAATTTTCGGTTATATAGCGGTTCACGCATGCTTGACGGAAAAAAAAAGTATAGCGAAAGAAATCACAAAGTCCAGTTTGAAATAGCGGCACCTCATTACCGTACGCAAGTGAATGTGTGTACTTATTCTTATAGAAAGAACACAAATCCACTTCTTTTTATTTCGTTAATCGGGGTCTCTGCGTGTGCGTATATAACTGTAAAGAAAAAAAAAATACGCAAAGCGATTGCATCGAAACACACACACACACACACACACACACACACACACACACACACAAACCAACACATATACGCATTATAATCTCTTTCTCCTCATGAGACCGCTATGTGTCCTCGTTTAGAAAATTACCGATATGTCGCAAATGACGTGACTGCTTGACCCGGATGCTTTCGTTCGCACAGCACAAAAGATGTTATGATTTTTTTATGAATAACCGACAACATTTAATTATTTATTTTATTTCGTTTTTTCGCAGTGATGGATAATGGGCCAGCACGTAAAGCAGGTGTCGGCGGCAGATTGCAAAAATCAGGTGACATAATGGGCGATCCATTTGAAATTTCAACACTGCGTCGCGAAGATTTGGCTTTCCACCTTGGCAAAACACCCGGCGATAATATTATGCAATGCAGTAATTTATCGTCGTCGAGAACACCAAGAGGACATCAAGGACCGGCCGCATTTTTGATACTTGCTTCCGGATTAGATAAACATGGTTCGGGCGACGAGGTGCCCATCAAGTACAGTCACATGGATATTGCTGCATCCGCTGGTAGCCTGCCTGCTCTAGCAACTGGAGCGCCGATTTTTGCATTAGCCAAGGCATTTTTATTCTAAGTTATGCACCAATTTTGTATACTTGCAAAATTAGAGATGTTAAATAAATTTACATTCGATCATTTTTTTTGTGTAGCAATTCACCATCTTTTTAATATCCTTGCAGTATTTTATGATGGCTTTCATATTGGGGCCGAAAATAATAGATATTTTTATAATTTCGCGATAAAACTAGTAGTAGATGTGCACCTTTCGAATAGGCAAAGCAATAAATATTATAGACATATAGGATTCCATCTGCTATTTTTTATATATAGGTTAGGTAGGTATATCTACCTTGAAGGTTCGCCTTTATGTGATGCCAAATTCGAAATTCCTAATTCCGTTTGCCCATTTAGTTGTTCGTTAATGATGATTGCGTTAGAAATATCTACGCATAGGAATAAAAATTTATCTCTATTGTGCCGGGTATCATTTTTTTGGCGTTCATCTGTTTTGCCGTTTCCTTGCAACGTAGGAGTGGAAACAAACGCACGACTCACACATAGGCGTGCGCACAGGGGGTGCCGGGTGTGCAATGGCACACCCTAATGAAGATTTAACTCATTATTTTTGACGCAATGGCAAATCAGCTGACTTTGCCCTCTTAGTATGTTGTAGATGGCGCAACAATAGAGACGGCAAAAATTAAATTGAATCTAGAATTTCAGTTACATTTTAAGTTTGTGCACACTCTAATAAAATCTCTTGCGCACGCCTATGGACTCACAGCAGGTAAAAGTAAAAGGGTTTCGTCTTCACGCATCAATACAACAACTACCCCAGAATAAAAAAAGAACCATTTAGGTAAGCATCTTCATATTATTACTTACTATATTTTTCTGTGTGGCGGAAGAATAGTTCGTTAAGGTGGCTTGCGTATTTTTTGCTTCTGGAATTATTACCTTTTTATTGGATAACAGATTGATGTATAAAATAGAGAGTAGTGAAAGGGAAAATGTGAAAAAAGGGTAAAAGTTCCAAAAAAGAAGGCTTGAAACTTGAAATAAGCATCGCATAATAATCGTATAATATTTTTGACGCAATCTTTAAGGGCGGTTTATTTTTTGAAACAAAATATGTAAGCAAAAATAAATATTATGTTGTTGTGCAATCGTTTTACGTTTTTATTGCTATGAATGAATAAAAATGTTCATCAAACGATTTCATTTTAGGCCGACATACCGAATTGAAATTTTCAAGTAATAAAATAATGTGTTTCAAGCAACTTATTCAATGTAATATGATCACTGGTAATATGCATTTTTATGATTTCTATAGCTGGAAACTAAAATAGTAAAATTTTATTTATAAATATAAATATCGTCGCATAACTTAAAGAAATTGAGAAAATTTGAACCATTTTGTGAAAAGTAATAAATAATAATAAAGCCATTTGCAAATATTTGCCAATTTTTCGTGAAAGAAAAAGAAGAAATGCATGCACAAACAAAATGCTAATATTTTACAACGGTAATAAGTTTTTACTTTTTATTATATTACGAGCTTTCTAGTATTTAATAATGCTCTAATGCTCTAGTCCTAGTGCTTCTAATTTTAATTCAGATTACTTTTTATTGCAAATACTTTTATGATGCCTTGCCTTTCTCCTTCATGTTGCAATAAAATAACCAAATTTTCCCAGCACAGCACTGAGAATTTATACGTAAATAATGCAGGTATCTGTAATTTCCCAAATGCATCACGAAAGAAGTGCTGTGGTCACAACTGAAATTATTTGCGATTTTTAAACTTCAAAATAATTATTATTAAAATTAAACAAACCAACTTTGGTTTCAAATAACGGTAAATATTATGCAAACGATTACACTTTTTATAGTGCAAGTTGTACTGTTATAAATAATATTTTAAGAAAAACAAATCACTTACACTTATATTTCTTATAATTTAATTTTCAATGCCAACTCCAATTCACTGTACCTATATATTATACATTTTTGAAGCATCATGCAACAACCTTGTGATAATGAAAAGCATTTGTTGCGTTTGGTTTGATTTAGATTTAGCTGAAATAAAGCGTAATAAATAAAATATTGATTGGCATGCGCGCGAATGAGTGCACTTCCTAAGCACAAGAATCCTTGACCAACATTACATTGCATAGTCAACTTCACGTTCTTGCTTTATTTCATACCTCAATCAATGCGTGCGATCGTCCTGTCGCCGAAGCTAATATTCAGGTGGCATTGCAACTATTGCCTGATGACTGTTCCAGGGGCGGACCGCTAGCTTTAGCGGCTTTGGGCTAACACTGTTTGGGAGGGAGCCTACCCAATTAACCGCAAAGTCTGGAAACTTGCCGATGATAAAATGTGACACTCTACTAGCAGCTGAAGACCAGCGTTCAACTTAATTTTGAACTTTTCGCGGTATACCTACCTACACCACCAGAGTCAAAATTATGAGTGGACATGCCGACGGCAGAAAAACAATTAAATGAAAAAGTAAAGAGTTTCTGGAAAGCGACAGCGGATGTGCCTTGTTTGCTATTTCGCATCTTGAAATTAACATTAATAAGTAGCTACCGACCATTACGGATATCTAGCGGAAACGTACGAATGTATAAGTTCATCATGGTAGGCGCAAGCGAAGGGGTCCTTTGATTGAACGGGGCCGTGGGCTGCAGCCCATAAAGACCATGCCTAAATCCGCCTCTGGGCTGTTCCAATTTGTAAAACTACTAATAATTCTAATAATCATGTAGATTGTATACCTTATAAAGTCACAACAACAACAAGATTGCGCATAATGATTAGCACAATCAGATCACAGTGACGAAGATATGTGAAGAAAAAACAAGATAAGCGCAGAAAATACTAAAGTGATGGCTGGTATTTAGAGTTAGAACATGATAAAGACCTTGCGGTTTGTTCAGTAACCTTGTGGAGTTTGCTTTTTTTTCTTGATGGATTGGATATATCAACACATGCATATTTATTATTCCTTCGATCATATTGGAGTTATTAGACGATCAATTACCAGTAAATCGATGGAAAAAAAAACATTTACCATTAGCCATGTAATTTAATAAAATTCAATGATAATATGCTCTCTCCTTATAGTTAATCGAATGTTTCATTTTTGCCTTGAACTTTTATTACTCATTCATATATCTGTGCATTTAATTCAAATATAAACGTGTGACAATCGCGCGTCCGCATATTTAATCGTAGATAATGATTAATTTAGTTTAGTTTTAGTTTTTGTTTGTTTGAACCTACAAACAATACATGCGATGCATATATGCATACCGTGCGATTATTTTATCGTCGAACATAGCATGTGCTATGTTCGTACGTACGATGGTAAAATAAACGAGTCAAACTCATTTGCTAACGACAGGGCAGTGGCGATGCACGATCAAAGAAGTAATTTGTATGATCGTGTCGTTACAGTCAATTGTTAATTTTATTCCTTGTGATAATTTGAAATGATTCTTCAGCAATCGAAGAAAAGGTAGAAATAATAAAAATGTACGCACGAAATAATAGTCTTATTTTCCATCAAATATCCTGTAAGGCCAATACCTTCAGTCAGTACAACACACTGTCATTCCCACTTTATGCCCATCTGTAGATGTAGAACATGCTATGTTCGACGATAAAATAATCGCTCTGTATATAAAATAGACCTTTGTTAAAACTTGATATACCGTGAGTTTATTTTAGTGCTATGTTCGCAGTTAAAATAAACGAGTCAAACTCATGGGTGTTGCAGTAAACAATCAATTCTCTCTCTCTCTCTCTGTGTGTGTGTATGTGTGTGTGTGTGTAAAATAGTTTATTATTGGATAAGCCTGTACGTAGCAGCTTGCTTTAATTTTTTGCACCCGGAAAGTCCTCATAGTCGCATTTCCAGAGGTCAATCGAGCCAATTAGACTATAGTAAGTATCACACATGTTTATTGTTGGCTGTTGTGTTGTACAGAATGTTTTGTAGGGCTAGTGAATATGTAAAATATTTATTCGAATGGCACACTCGGTTCTAAGGACGCACCTCGGCCACGTCCACGTTCACGTCCTCAAGAGTTCCTCAAAGTTCTAACTTAATTTTTGTCTAGGTATACATATACAAGGTGGTTGAGCAATAACTCGCCAGCGAATATAATATCCAAATCATTTAAGATAGAAAAAAAATTCTATTTTCCAAGCACTCTCCAGAAACAGGGTTTATTTATACTTTGTTTTTTTAAATAGTTTACCGTATTTTATAGGAACATTTTTGATTTAATTCTCTTCGTCTCTTATATACCCCTGTATATTTTCAGTGCAGTGTTAAGTATTTGTATATAGCTCTGTTGAATGCAGTGAATATGCTCCAAAGACATAGCAACTCACATTCGCAAATCGCACGTAGGCTTCGACCCGGTCGAACCGAACCGAACATACTCATTTGTTTTCCATGTGCAGTTTATTATTTTGCACGATTATACACTTACTTACATATCTAAATTTTTGCTTTTAGTTTCCTTCATTCGTCGTTTGTCGTATAGGGAAGTTCAAGAATAACAATTGCATTGCAAGTATGCACTTACACTTGAGGAATGTTGGAATTGGCACATTTGATGGTCTCCTGCCGTGTTTGTTACTCAAACTCACTCAGTCTAATAGGTACGAATATGCTTAGGAAAGAAACATTAAACGTGTTTATTCGCGACGACCAAGTAAAACAACCATTATTAGGTGTGTATGCAGGCACATATAACCCACATTAATATCACTCGCGAATAATGGAGCTTGACACACGTCAATAATAAGCCATTATTCCTCTAGAGATTTACTTTACGTCAAGCACAGCTTTTACCTGCATTAAATAATGATATGTGACACACGGACTGCATCTAAGACGTCATCTAGGGTTATGTGTTGAATTCCATGATTGAATTTTTAAGTTTGAAAGCCAAATTAAATTTTGTCGTCGCAGATAAAGTATAGTATTCAATTCGCGCATATGCGCTATTATATATGCTCGGGTGTTTACTCCGGTCGACTAACCTTCGCCCTTGCGTATAATAGCCTGCATATGCGCTCATTGAATAATATACATTGTTTATGTGTGTTAGTAAAGTTCGCGTTTGTTATATGCTTATCTATTATTATGCAAGTGCGTAACTTTACTCGGAATTGAATGAGTTGCAAGTTAGCCTAAGCGTGTATTCGTTGCATAATCGATACACATGCATCGCATGAATACAATTTATTATTATTTTGTTGCCATTGCAATAAATGAATAGAAAAGTACATGTACCTACGTATAGGAAAGAATGTAAAATATATTTTTAACAGGGCTTTGGGTTACTGGACTCAGATATCAGATTCGGTTTCGTTTTCTTTTCTTGATGCAAACAAATTGCTCAAAAGTTAAATATTTACTGTTGATCCTTATAACGAAAAACTTTCAATTTAATTATAACTTAAATGCCAAAGGTGTTTGATAAATTTTGAAAGAGAAATTTAATTATCTCGTAAGGATCAAATCATATATTCAAAAACGAAAGAGAAATCAACTTCTTAGCAATAATTGCTGGTTTTTTTTTAATACGAAAGTGTTTTCTCAGTAAAGACTAAAATGATAAATGCTTTTCTCAATTCAAAATATTTTGTTTGGCGGTAGATGGTCGTAAATATACAATTCATAAGAAAAATGAGAAATAACCTCCAGTTATGTTCATAAAAATACTCAAAAAGCAAACAAAAATTTCAAAAATGCATAATATTGCGTAATTCTGAATACAGTTACCCATCAAGATAATAAATATATAATAAAGAACATTTCCATTGGGGTCGTCAGTTGCTCATCTCCGCCATGGTAAATACCACCCACCCCCTATTGAACGAACATGCCATCGCCGTTGTTTTCTACGAAACAAACGGGACCACGAAAACGATCAACCTTCACAACTATAAGTATAATGCATTTCGTTAATGTGTGCTGAAGACGAGGACGACGAAACAAGAACGAGACTGTAAAAAGAAGAAGAAGAAAAAAAATAAATAAAGAAGAACCAAATGTATATTATATTGTAATGGGGTGCTTTGGAAATGCGGAAGAGAATCGAATGCAACCTAACGGGACATTGCGTCCTCCACCGGCACACGCACACACACACACACACACACACACACACACACACACACACACACACACACACACACACACGAACACCACCGTATCCAATGTTTTTTCTTCTTCTTATTTTTCATTTATACATTTTTTTCTTTATTTTTTTAGTTCTCATCAGCCCAGCAAGCCCATCTCATCTACATGATTGGTATTTTTGGACCCTCCGCACATTAAACACGTTCGAAGAGAGGTCGATGTGATTCTAACTTCATCATTCTGAATGGTGGTCCTGGTCCAGCATTATACCTTACACCAGCGTTTCTCAAACTTTCGTATTTCGCGCCTCCATTTTTGACCTTCAATAATTCTGCGCCACCCAGCATAAAATAGAAGAAAGGCACTTGACTGAAATATTTATTGGTGACCAAAAAAAAAAAAGCTCTCAAGTCTCAATAAAGCGAGCGCACCTTGTGATGAGTTGACCAAAAAAAAAAAAGCTACAGCTTCAAATAATTATCATTGTGTTTATGTGTTTACAAAAAATAAAAACTGATAGGTACTTTGATGTTGTTCATTTATTTCGTTTATTCGACTCCCCCCTGTACAGTTTAGCCCCCCCCCCCCACCACGGGGAGCCCAAGCCTTTGAAAAACGCTGCCTTACACTTTAATATTTTTACGTTTTTCATTATTTGTAGTTTAATTCAAAAGCCTCATTGAAAACTAATTACCTCCTGTCCCTCACAGAAGAGTTTTATGCGCACTCTGCTCACTGATGCAATGATTACTCATTAGATTGTTCCAGAACATTAGATATACCTACTATAGACAACAAAAATATTGTTACCTCCATGTGGATGTGTGTTTATAAAAAATCGATCGCCCGTATATACGCTACTCTTTGATGATGCATCATGCAGACCAAAAAGACTTGGACACAGTGGATAAGATGGACCGGTCGGTCGGTCGGTCGCCGCCCGCCTGTTCCACAATATTCCATACTCAACACGAGAAAGAAAAAAAAGAATAAAAATCGTCGTTACGTATATTGTGGCTGTATTTATGATGGGCTTAATGTTAGTTTATTGACCTATGGTACATTCGTTTTGATTGTGTAGCATTTGGTTTTGGTTAGACACTTTTTCTTCTATATCATTCCATCCAGAGTACTCAACAGTTAGAAATTGAATATTTTGAATAAGTATTCGAAAATTATGAACTTTGTCAACTTTGAATACTTATGACTACACAACAATCATACGTACCTAGTACTTATAAGGAAAGCACAATCCAATACTAAATTAACTTGATAAGAATTAAGTTGAGGACTGAGGAGGCTTTTAAAAATAGGTATAATATTACGGTCGGTATTTAATTCAACTATAACTACATTTTTAATATGCTATTTTATAACTATTATGACTTCATAATAGTATATTATTCAATGAGCGCATATGCAGGCTATTATACGCGAGGGCGAAGTTTACGTATCGAGACTTTAGTCGAGCGGAGTAAACGCCCGAGCATATAATAGCGCATATGCGCGAATTAAATACTATACCTTATCTGCTTTTAAACTTAAAAATTCAACCATAGAATTCAACACATAATCCTAGATGACGTTTTAGATGCAGTCCGTGTGTCACATATCATTATTCAATGCAGGGAAGAGCTGTGCTTGACGTAAAATAAATCTCTAGTGAAATAATGACCTATTATTGACGTGTGTCGCGAGTGGTATTAATGTGGGTTATATGTGCCTGCATACACACTTAATAATGGTAGTTTTACTTGGTCGTCGCGGATAAATTCATTTATATGGGCAATATTCTTATAATTCATTTTTTTTTATTTCAAGAAATAACTTTGAAGAATTAAATTTCTGGTAAATTATTATGAACGGTGACCACCCGCGTTCATAATCATGCCGGATGGCAAAATCCGTTTCGTTTACAATTACCAATTACATATTATACAAATTACAAAGCAATAAAGCTATTGACAGAATGATGATGGATGAAATGAAGTTGAAGAATTTCCAAGTGAAATTCAATAAAAATAAATAAATTGCATCTACCTATGACTGCGCGTGAACACATTTTTCGGTTTTGAAATAATTAAACGAAAATGGTAATTTTATATTTTTATATAGATACTTTTTTATTATCTATTAGTAAAAGTGGTTCCGTCCACTTTGGTATTGGTTTCAGTTGCATGCGCACCTAATATTCAGAAAAAAACTCGTTTCCTTTTCACGTTCGAGTCGCAACGGCCAAAATTGAAAACGCAACCATCAAAAGGAAAAAAAAAACAACGTAAAATCTAAAGGTAGGTTGTAAGATTGCGTATAGTAAAGTGTATACGAAAAAAAAATCTCGGGCGTTCAGGTCACCGATGTGCCAAGGAAGAACGAACGAAACGAACGAAAATTTCGTTGCGTATATGGCGAGTTTTATGCGAGTGCGACCGCGAGCTTTGAACTATCTTTGCCTATAATAAATAAGTTCGATTAGTCAGTCGGTATATACTAA
Organism: Liometoxenus newtonarum; assembly: GCA_030264535.1. NCBI lineage: Eukaryota > Metazoa > Arthropoda > Insecta > Coleoptera > Staphylinidae > Liometoxenus > Liometoxenus newtonarum. The sequence continues at coordinate 14,821 of JARJEB010025577.1, forward strand.
CGAACACGAATTTAACTTGTATGTTTCTGCCTACGAATACAAATTCTTCAGCTTCATTCAATACCAACCAACAAAGTTTGTTGCTAACAAATAATTGACGAAGAAGTGCGTTCAAGAGTTTATTATGCGTGTGCGGCGTTCTTGGGTTGTTACATAAGAGTTTCGGTAATTAGCATTTAAATAACGAAAACGAACAAATACAATGTCGAAACTGAAGACATCACCATCAGATTTTCAAAATGCTTGTGTGACGATGAAAAAAGGAGTAAAGCGGATTTTAGGGCATCACTGTCCGAACATTCATTTGTTGAAATGAAAACTAAAATAGAATGTTACTATACTCAAAATTATTTTCATTTCAGCGTATTGCTAAAATTACTTTGTATATTATTGTTTCATATTTTAAATATTTATGAGTGTTTGCGATACTGCGTTCTAAAAAAAAAATTTCCATAAGATAGGTAGTATTTTCGTTTCAGAAATATCAACATTTGCAATTTACAAAATGTAAAGTACTACTGCCCGCATTAGTTTTGTCCAATAATCCTCCGTTTTGCTGTATTCTGTTCAGTTTATACCTGAAACCCATGAATGAATATTTTCTGAAATTTCCTGGCCCCCCCAAGATCAGCCGACCTAAACCCTATTGCGAATTTAAGGGGAATTGTAAAACATAAATCGGTACAGGTTCGCACCGCACAACTTTCTGGCCATATCCAATACGATTTCGTAGAACTGGTCGACCGTAAAAGCAATTTTGATTTGTGTTGTAGTGTAATGTTGTAGTGGAGTCGTGGGCAAACATTGACGATCGCACTACATACTATTGTCCAAATTCGATACAACATAGATTACATTTGGTAATTAATAACAACGGCAAACCAATACGTTACTAACTGTTTTTACTGCCTGACATATTATGATTATATTTTGATTAAAAATTACGTTTTCAACCTGTTGAAATTTATTTTCGTAATCCCTTTCATGTTTCCAAGTTGAAATTACAGTATTAAGTAAATGGAAACGGTGTGAGGAGGAGGACAAAATAATGCGCGCAATCGTACCTACATAAAAAATGTATTTTCGAACAATCGTCTGATGCGATTGTTGTAGATTTCTCATACTTTTTTCATGTTTTGGCTTTAGAAGGAAAAATCCACTTTCACGCTTGGCTATATAAATTCGAGTGATAACAGATAAGAACATTTGGAACGCATGTGTTCATTTGATAAGAAAATTAGTTCATTTCCTGGTTCACAACATAATAATTTTCATTTCAATAAACATAAAAATAAGTATAAAAAAATAATCGTAAACTAAATTTTGTATTTCGGTATTTACGTACCAATAATTTATATTTAAAAAAATCGAAAGTGAAAAATCGTAATTTTTCAATTTTTCTGTGTGCACCTGCTTATAATATTTCTAAACTAAATTTTTTATTATTTATCATTTTTTGGGTGTGTATTACACATTACAAACCCGCGGTGCACACGCACACACTCACACTCACACTCGCATGCACGTCTATGAAAGCGTGAACCAAGCACTTCTGTTCGCGGGCTCAATTCTCTTCCTCATTCTTCCTCCATTCTATATTTCAACTCGAACAACAAACCGAATAAAGGCAAAACTATCCAACGATCCGACAGATGCGAAACTATTAAATTACAAAATGCAATGCATTGCAATCATATATTGGTATCTGCGCGATATATACCGTGCGTTTATTTTACCGTATGCTATGTTCGTAGCTAAAATAAACGAGTCAAGTCAAACTCATGGCAGTGTGCAGAGAGTGGGAATGTGGAAGGGACGACGACACACCACGATGACAAGTGCATCAGTGCATCAGTGATTATTGTAAACCGTGTTGAATCGAGATTCGAGTTGTGTGAGTTATTTGGAAAACCTAACCCTTGAGGAAGAAGTTAACGATTGATGAACAATTTGTGAACAACCACTGCAAATTTGACAAGGAAGAAAATGGACAACTGACAGTAACGATATGATCACAAAAAATTAATTACTTTGATCGTGCATCACCACTGCCATGAGTTTGACTCGTTTATTTAAGCTGTTAACATTACATACGCTACATGCTATGTTCCATGGTAACACAAACGCTCTGTATATAGGAATATATGGCAAAAGCGAAAAACTTTGTGGAAGGAAGAAGGAAATCTTGAAACCCTCGTGCGCATTTTTTACATCCAGTTGCATTTTTACAATTTTTTATTAAGGAAACCACGACTCTACAGATACCATCATATTTTTTTAAGCAAAAGAAGAACGAACGTTTACCGTCCAAAGTGCTTCAAAAGGGCGTTTTCTTATAAAGAACTAGAAAAAAATCCTGCACGTGCTATTTTTTATATTTTTTATGATGACATAAATGTATAAGCATCGCCGCCTACCTTATTTCATCCTATCACCTAAGCACACAATTTTAATTTTGTTTTTTTATGGGCGCAAAAAAATCATCGAAACGACCGACAACATATGGCACGTGTCTGCATATATCGTGTGTATCTATTTTTTCTTTTCAAAATATATTTATTTATCTTTTCCTTCCTTTATTTTATATTTTTAATGTGACAAAGAAAAAGAACTACACTAGAAGAAGGAGAAGGAAGGAAGAAGACAAACGATTGCCGTATTGCCGAATTTATTTGCGGCGTAGATTTTTTGGCCGTCGTTTGCCTGTTACAATGCCAATGCGGTTGGCAACCAGGAAGTCCTGTCTCATAATGAAGAGAATGCACATGCAGAAGGCGGAAATATATCTTGATAGATAGACAACCACAGCCTGCATAATCATTGATCTGTTATAGGAAATGAATGCTTTCATTATACTTTATCGCTTTTTTACTAGTTTAAATTTGATTGGCACAATCGTGTTATTTGAAATTGGAAATTGGCCAAATTGGAATTTATGCACAATACCCCCCCCCCCCCCCGCACCCCATTCGTTTGATTAAGAAAACAATTAATCAATTGCTTAGTTGTCGTAGTTTAGCATCGTTACAATTGTTTACGATGGTACTTGGTACTTCTTTCCCCTCGTTCGCACCACATCCCATCGTACCAGCATCAGCTGTCTTCAGGTGAGACGCGCGTTCTTCCGCGGCCATCTGACGTCATAGGTGAATGACTCTTCGACGTCACGACGGTTCAATGGCAAATCGCGACCCAGATCTGTTCGGACGCTGCCGTATGGCAACATTTCACTATCCACAACACAACAACAACAACACTACGACCTGAACGCAGATCGCGAGACTGCGCCCGTGAGGAGATTCATCTCAAGAGACTAAACAGAGTAATGAAATTTATATACGAATATATTTTTGTCATGCCAATTAAAGAACAAAGAACATCATCCGGAGTATTCGCGATTTATTTTCTCCCCCTTTCTTTCGGCAAATTTAATCCTTGCATCCATTCATTTTCTACCTGCAACTTTAGGAACCACATGTCTAGCAAAACCCTTTTTTCTTTTTTTTTTTGATTCAAGTTGAAGGAGAGCACGTGTCGCGGGCTCGATTTAGGTGTAATTCGATGCGAAACCCCTTTTTATACATCATCCCATATTATAAAGTTTTCTTGGAAGAACTAAAAGTCTAAGCTATCTTTTCTGCTACTCATCAAACATGGTATACCTACCTACTCAACTCTCACCCAACAATCAAACAAAACCCCAAAAAGGTTCCTCACGCAACATATTATGATGACAAAGTGACGTGCGTATGCCACGCGTCCCATGTTTTCACAAAAAAGAAAAATTGGCAACATCTGCTCATAAAAATCTATCTTCTTTAACTGCATATTAAGCAAATTTAAATGAAGAGTTTAATTCAATTTTAATTTTAAAAAAACAAACGACCGTGAAGGTTCATTTTCATTTTCACTTTCAATTTCAAGTTTAATTACTATAATAATTTTATTGAACCAAGTGTAATAGTATAATTTCGTCGAAATATCCTAATCAAAGTATAACCTTGGACTTGAATAAAAGTTAAAACAAGAAATCCTCTCCAAGGATACTCATCAATTTCTTCGACTTTAAGACGTTTGCTTTGGTTTCTATATAAATGTTGTCATTCCTATGTTGTATTAGGTTAGTAACCAAAAAACCAAAGTGCGAATTTAAATTGCAAATTTCATGAAACGACCACGACGAACGAATAATTCTTCTATTTCGGCGGCAAGGCAACATTGAGCATTGAAATGCGTTAATTTATATCGTTGACTTTGACTGCGGTCTGTGACCAAATTTATTGTCAATAAGGCGTTGACCAATGCAAAGTTTATTGTCCCAAAGAAAGAAAAAAATCTATGCAAATTTGCAAATATTTCTGTAAACAAACAAACCGGACTGCGGCGAAAAAGGCTGACTAACGAAGTGGCTTTCTCAAACATTTCGTTTCCCTACTTCTTCTGCTCTTGAGATGTTTTGGTTTTTATTTATTTACCTTTAATATTTACATTAAGAATTTGGCACAGGTCCGCAGGTAAGTATTAGGAAGACTTGTCATATTTTTAAAAACCCAAAGAAAACTTGAGTATTGAAAATATAGTTTAATACAGAAATAGAGTCTTTTTTTCTTCACCTATATTTAGTTATATGGTCATTATTAGCATTTTTTAAGTGATTCATGGTACCTATAACTCCCTACCGTGAGTAATGGATTTTCATTACTCACTACCGTGAGTAATGGATTTTTAGAAATTACTGCAATTAAATAACATTGATCGAGTATTTTCGAAGATCACAAGTTTTAACAAATTTGAAGTGACCGATCTAACTTATTTATATGATCTAAGATTTCGAAAAAACCTAAAGAATTCCGACAATGACTGCGTATGTGATCGCCTGCCATATTGTATCACTTGTCAGTTACGTTGCTTCATCGAGAAATTGCAATTTGTATTTTGTGTGTGTAAATAGTGCAAGGTGTAGAAAAAGCATAGTATTATATTCGCGATTATGGCCATTACTCGCCTAGCGGCTCGTGGGCTCAAACATCATCTTCGTGAGTAATGGCTATCATAATAGCTCATATAACAATATACTATAATCAAAAACAATTGCTACCCGACAATGATTGCTGAAATAAAGTTTTCTATCACAAAAGCCAATAAAAAATAAGAAAATCTAAAGTCCATTTTAGATGGTCATAATTGTGTTAGCAACGTGTGTCGGGAACTTCCCGAAAAAAATATGTCCTCCTTACTTAAAACTCTGTTTGACGTGCTAAGCATACGCATACCAAATGTGCACAATTTTAATAATAATCTTGATCCATGTTAATGTTAATAATGAGGAAATGTCCTGTATGCCTACTTGCGCATATACACTATACAAGGTGACTCACTGCTGATAACAATGACCTGAATGTGTCGCCATAATGTGCAAATATAAATAAACAAACGAATTTGAAAATTATTGTAATTTCTTAACGTTATTTTATTTATTTTTATTTTCTTATTTTGTTATCTACCAGGTAAATCGCTGCCATTCAAATTCTTCTCGTACATCGCACAATTCCATAATTCTCTATCAGCTCGGCCTAATAGATATACGAATCTGCATTCAAAATGCTATACCTACACGTTGAATCAATCTAAATAATAAACGACCTAATCGATATTCAAATCACCAAATTATCCGGTGTCTAACTAATGGCCAGTCCAAGCCTGAGACCAAAGGTGTCTTCATCGATAGGTGCTATTTCAATAGTTTTCTTTGGTTTGTAGATAATTATGTACAAAAGAGGCCTCAACTTTTAGAAATACAATAGCTACTTAATTGTTTGAATAAAAAGATGTTTTACAACTGAAGAAAGTAATATTTGAAATAACAGAATTTATGAAACGCGGCAAAAATGGATACATTTTTGATTTTCCTAAAAAACATTTCTTCAAATAATCTTTTCGAAGACGTACGAACACTTGGTACCTATCCCAAGTTAAGATTGCTTTTTCCACGGACATTGCGACGAGTGCACGCACAGTACGCCCAACACAAATGTTGCATGTTTTGACGACTTTGAATTTCCAATAACCATAACAAATAAATTACTAAACCAAAGAAATATGTAAGTAAATACGAAAAGTGATGGTCCTTCAATAAAAAACAAAAAAGAAAAATATTAGCGTGCGATTAAACAATTGGTTGTTGCTTGTGGAAATGAAATAAGTAAATGACCGACAGGTCTTTGACCGCTGCAAGCCCTGACCCACTAACTTCGCGAGGTCGATGATCCGCCATTCTAGTTTCGTATATCTCTTTCGGTCACCCCAGATGCGGAGATGCAACATAACATAACACAACACAACATAACGAGAAGTCTTCGGTCTTCGGTTTACGCTAAACTTCCAAGCAACTTCCAACCAAACAAATATATATGCATATACAATAGGTTTACGTAAACCCACATGATGGTTTACACATTGCACCACGATGTTGGCACGACCACGACTGCGTTATCCACGAGGAAGTTCCAGCGAGAGTGTTACCCAGCGTGGGAACCGAAGCAAGAAGAAAAACAACGTTGTGAATTTTTTATACAAAAATATTTCGCTTCATTTAATAAATTTTCAAAAATATTTCAATTGTTGGTTATACCTTTTAGTCATGGCGCACGTAAAAATTTGACCTCCTTAAACAAGAGCTAATTGAAATAAATTGACAAGTTCAATTATCAATGAACTGTGCCATCGTAAAATGACCATATGTTTGTTGTTTCCTGTATATTAAAGTTTAATATCCCAAATCCTGATATACCTATTTAAATAGAAATGTGAAATATCAGGATTCGAAAAAAAAATCGATTGACCATTGACCACCTACAATTAACAACAATACGTCGACAACTTAAAACGTATTGTATATTTTTGTGGAAATGTCCAAAATCTATCTAATCCGCATACCTACACCTGGGGTTGTCTTAACTCTTTCACTCCTTACACATATTTTTTCAAAGAGAAGAATTGAGAATGGTCGAACAGTTTAAATTGACAGTGGCCGAAAGGCCTAGAAGAGCACGAGCCGTAAAAGCAAAAAAAAAGTGGACGGATAACAAATGGCTTTATAAAGAGGTACAAATAGGCGTGCGGCATCCGCGTCAATATGGTCAATCGATATGAACAATAAGCTGTAAAGCTTTCAGGTAGTTCTTCAGGATTATGAAGAATATATGTATAAAGTGACATTGCCGTGTTAATTGTGATGATGAGGGCTAGTCAAGGTGTGGCCGTCGACACGACCAAAAGAAGAGACAAGATGCAAAACTTGGATGAAAACTGAATTCATAGATCATTTATAGTATACCGTGCATTTATTTTACCGTCGAACCTTGGATGTGCTATGTTCCTATATTCGACGGTAGAATAAACGAGTCAAACTCATGGCAGTGGGGGGGATTTGTATTGCTAACGGGGAGAGAGTGGAGATGTGGGATGGACGACGACTCACACCACGATGACAAGTCAGCGCATCAGTGTGAGAGCAATTTTGACGATTATTCGAAATTAACAATTGAGGAACAATTGGTGAACAATCAATTCAAATTTGATAAGGAACCAAATTGACATTGCCATGAGTTTGACTCGTTTATTTTAACTGCGAACATTGCGTAATTAAGTAATTCAAAACCTGTTCAGTTTTTGTCGTTGATACCTATATTTGAGTTCCAAAAATTCTTCAAAACGAAGAAGGATTGGCAAAACGCGTTTCCGGTAATTTACAAATTCTATCCAAAAACGTAGCTACGTAGGTATATAGAAAAAGATGGCTGTACATATTGGAAGTTTACGTATAAAACAAGGAAAAGCGGTATATGGTTAATTGGAGGCGATTGTGAAATGGAATGCCGATGTCGACGCCCATGTAGCATAGGTGCATGAATACATCAGCACAGCATCCAGCGCAGAAACAGTAGTAAGAAGTTACTAACAAATAAGTATAGGTATAGCAACCTGGTTGAATGCAATTTGCACTTTGCAATTTTCGAAAAGAAAAGAAGAATAAGATGAGCGTGGCGGTTCCTGCAGATGGCGAGTAAAACACCACACACATTTATGTGTACGTACACAACATCGTCAACACTTTGGGTTGACTGGACTTGTAGTACGCACATGCAAAAAGCAAAGATGCAAAACACGCGCATTTCCATTTTACTCTTTTGGTCATTCCACACTCTTTTGACTGATTACCAGATTGAGCATAAAGCAATAGAAACTGACCGACTCTATGACGGATTATCCCTGATGCACAGCTGAAGAAAAAGGCATTTCAGTCTCCACATTTGCTTGCATTGCTTGCGCCCCCCTTTCTACTTTCCGCAAAAAAAAGATTTTGTTATATGCTTGGCAACGCATTATAATAGAAAATGATCGTTTTTGTTGGCAGTTTTGTCGATCGGGCCGAGACCTAGTTCGATGCGAGTCAACAACCTCGAATTCAGCTGATCGCGGCAAAGGTTCGATGACCATCCGTGTGTCACGACATCGCGACGCTTCCTGGTGGACGATGTAGGTCAGGTCGCGTATGATTACTTACAATGTGTATAAGTGAGTGGTGTGCATATAAGTCGTGTCGTTCGCGCTTGTTCGCTGTTCCGCCTAAGTACCTATACTTACCAACCATGCGATTACGCGGCGATATGTGCCTACACCTACGAGAAAGAGTGAGTGAGTATTGGTAGATTGCGCCACAAGCACAACACACGGTGACGAGTTCGCGCGCGGTCTTTCTCTCTGTTTCTCTGATGTTCAGGGTGAAGGGGCGTCGTGGTGGGAAAAAGCGCGATGAGACTCTCGACCTAGAGTGGCGGTCACTGTGCAACTGCCCGACGGTTCACTGGGGTAAGGGTGAGTAACCGAGGACGATGAACTCGCCGAGTGTTTCTTCCATTCGCAAATACGAAGAGATCGAGAAGATACATTCACAAAGCGTACCTACCTACCTATACTTAAGTACTTACGTTCATACTATTTGTTCTTTCTTCCACCAACCACAAACAACACATCTATCCACAAAGCTGAATTAAAAGAAGATCAAGACCAAGCAAGCATCTTCATCCGTGACGTATAGTGATTCGATTAATTATTAATCATAATTATTAGATACTTTTGCTAAGCAAATCGGCTCCCACACAATTCTTGTCAATTATAGAAAGTTGCGCATAACAAAGAAGCTCATGACGATAAATGGAAAAAGAAAATTGCATTTTTTTAAATTTCAACAAAAACTCTTAATTATACCTATACACGCCAACTGAAACGATCGCTTTGATCCTTTGATCGATTCACGAATTTAATTGCCTTTTGGCCATACTTCCGGTCAATAACGCAAATGTTAATTATTATAGTGCAAATAAATCGGTACGGGTTCGCACCACACAACTTTTCTACCGTAGGAAAGTGGAAATTGTACAGAAATTTCGTGATTTCAAATTATAATCTATGCCAGCGTTTCTCAAAGTGTGGGTGGGCGCCTAAACTGGACGGGGGGCGTCGAATAAACGAACAAAATTATAAACACTGAAAGCATTATAAAATTATTTAAAGCTTTAGCTTTTTTTCCATCAGTCATTTGAGGGCTTAGCCCAGGGATTCTCAACCAGTGTGCCGCGGCACTTTAGTGTGCCGCGAGGTTCTTGAAGTGTGCCGCCCAGACCATCCCCATAGATAGGAATCGTCAGCCAAGTGTGCCGCCAAATTTCTAAATTAGCAAAAAGTATACAGTGAGGAAAAAGAGGCTGAGAATCACTGGTTTAGCCTATAGCTAGAGAAACGTTATAATTAGTACTTATTTTCTCTTCTTGGGCGATTTTTAAACTAAATGAATTAATATCTCACAAACTATGCATCCTACGAGAAAATCTTATATGGCTTGAAATGCAGAGAATCAGAAACTCTATAAGGGGGTATTTTTTGTTTGACAGTTATCCCAGCTAACACTGTTAGTGCGGCAGTAAGTCGGGCCAATGCTGGAAACGTCGGGCAAATGCTGGCATTAAGCTATAACAATGCAGGCCGGCCGATGGTCCTACGCAGGCAAATGACTTGTTAAAATTGGATATCTGAACATTATTGTAGCGATTGTGGTTCAATTGTTGTCAGCCGACTTAAACTCATGTACTTGAAAATTAATCAGGCCCACATTGGGGCAATTTTGGCAGTAAGATGATTATACCGTGCGTGGTATTTCAAAGTGTTAAATGGAAATTTACATAGGAAAATTAATAATGCTGATGGTTGCTTTCCAGAAGATCGTATCACTTTGATTTTTTTGGACAATATTTGTCAACTAATTAACCACATTCTCTGCGAAAATTGGCATGCCAAACGAATTTTTCCATTGTAAAGATAAAAATTAAATTTCAATTCAAAATGCGTATTAACGTAGGCAACCTAATACGCGCTAACCTATAAATCGACAGCAGTGGCAATGCCAAGGCATAATCTATGGTCAAGGCCATCACATGATTGGCACAATAAAAGCACGAGAGAAAATTAAAGAATTTCTCTATTATTATTTATAAAGAGAAATAATAAATTAAGTAAATACAATTCAAAACTAATTATTGATAGTGTATTAAATTAAATATTCGAAGTGATTGCCACTCTCAACTAAACAATAATGTAAGCGATCATATGCTGCTCGACGTACATTTGCCAACATTCCATTCGAAAAGAATAAGAAAAAAAGAAAAAATAAGAAAAAATCACAAGGAGTTAAATCTGGTGATCTGGGTGGCCAACTTATTGGCCCACCACGGCCCATCCATGAATTTGGAAAAGCATTATCTAGCTAGGAATTCCCTAACATGGACGTCATAAAGTGCTGGGCATCCATCGTGTTGGAAGAAAATTTGATTTTCTCTTGTAACGGCTTCAACTGCAGGACCAATTTTTTCCTGCAATAATTCCATGTACATCGGGCCATTTAAATTACGCTCTATGAAAAATGGACCGATTATGTGGTCACCCAGGATGCCTGCCCAAACATTTAACTTTTGCGGATACTGAGTTTTGGTTATTCGTTGCAATTTGTGATTGCTCTGTGACCACATACGAGTGTTTTGCACATTGTGTTCACCGTTTAACATGAATGTGCATTCATCAGTGCAGCAAACTTTATTTAAAAAGTTTTGGTTGCGGTAAATTCTTTCCACCATTTCTTCACAATAAACGATTCGAGATTC
>JARJEB010025582.1:0-11376 GCA_030264535.1 Liometoxenus newtonarum
TAATTGACTCGTGTTAAGCTCATAATTCGCGAGTGGTGATAATGTCTGTCATATGTGCCTGCATACACACATAGTAATCGCTGTTTTATGTGGTCGTCGCGGATAAAATTATTTATTACTTTGTATAATACATCTATCAATGAGATATCTTCCTTCCAGCTTGTTCCCTTAGACTATATCCAAACTATTTTATAAATAAACGTAGAAATGTGAAAATAAAGTATGAAAACTATTGCTTTCGCAAGGAATTGTTCACTTAGCTCTTAACTTTGTCGACTTTTTGTATTGGTACAGTTCGTGCCTTCCATAAATAACATTTTCTTTCTTCCGTTCCAGTTCTTCTAACTCAAATACTTCGTTACTTATTGTTTCTAGTGATTGGCTTAAGTTAAGACTTAAGAATGAGAACACAAAACACAAACGAGAAAAAAGAAAAAGAATTCTTTTTTGATGGCTTTTGAACCAACCAAACCATATTCATTCCTATTAAGAACAAAGCCGATTGTTTTCAATTCATCCTAGACATATAAATACATGTTCGTTAATTCTGCGAAACAATAAATTTGACAATCACTGTAATTAGTTGTTGGAGAGAAATAATTCCCTATCTACTTGTAAAAGATAAATAAATACGGATTAATATTTCCGCTTTTAATTTTAGTCGTTGTTTAGTATTTTTGTTATTTTTCGAAAGACAATCGTGAACGGTGTAATTGTATTTTCATATTCAAAATTCAAAATGCATAAATCCTGTTTCATCAGTTATTCGAGAGAAAAGAATGTGCAACATTGCTCTCTCTCTGTTCTGTTCCGTTCCGAGTTCGGATGACTATGTCAGAGAGAATGGCGATAAACATGTATCGAATATCTTCGCAATAATTTGTGTTACAAGTCTCAAGCTAGTGTAAATTCCAAGTATTGTTAGCAAATATAAGAACTGTCATGTCAAGAGTATAAATAGAATTATTCTAACCCTTACTTGCCATAGTTACAGGTTTAGGCAGAAAAATGATAGGCGACAATTCTTATTATATGCTTTTGTATTACATATCTTAGGCTGCAGTTACTTTAGGTACTTAGATGAATGTTATGTGCGGTACAAAAATTTATGACGGGGAGATATTTTATACAAAACACTTAAAGTTTGCATACAAGGTGTCCAAAGTAAGCCCACAAAGGCATATTTAAACACTCTGTATGTGTTAAGTTTAATTTTTAACTAAAAAGTAACAAAACTTTAAAAATAAACGCTAAGTTCAGATATTTTTACAATTCTTAAAATATACATTGAAAATACAGATACAGGGTGTGTTACAATCTATCTTGAAATCAATTTTGCGATTCAAAGTATCGTTTCGTCTGCGTGTGTAAATGAAGCATAAAGAGAAATAAATATTGTACGAATGTGAATGCAAAGATTTATCATGAAGAAGTCAGTCTCTAAAGGTCGGGCCGAACCAGCTCACAACTCTCTGGAGTCGTCTCGCATTCCGACTCCACCCTACATTCAAAGGGATGATTTATATGTTTAAGATATACCAAAGATGTAAACGGATTCATTATAGCAACAAAGAAGTTCTCCTATGTGTATATTTACTTAAATACGCCGTGCTGCGGTGCTGGTTCTTTATTTCGAACCATTACTTACGTGAAGATATGTCAGGACCGCATGCATGTTATTAAAAACAAAATAATATATAAAAACCCAAAAGTGCCGGCGGAAATATCAAAATAATAAACATAATTGAAAATGAAAGCTTTTTTTTTGGAAAAAAAAATTTAATAATTTTATTAATTTTATTTCAACTTTTAAGAAAGAAAAAAGAAAACAAAAATGAAAAATTGTGTTGACCCCGACGTGATTTGAACACGCAACCTTCTGATCTGGAGTCAGACGCGCTACCGTTGCGCCACGGAGTCTCATATTTAACGAACGATTTGTCACTAAACACAAAGCCACGAATTACTTTCAATGCAATTTTGTGTGCAAGTGCAATTACAGAACATTTCAAGGTGTTTATGATATAGAAACAGACATTATATTTATTACACCTGCACTACTTATTTTCACCTTATATTTATGAATAAATAAATTAAGAGGAAGTGGGATTAATAAATATCTAACATAAATTTATTTACTCGAAGCGCGTTATTTATACAATTAAGTCATTACGGTGACGGAGTCGGGGAAGTTAAAATAAATGAAGCGCAACGAAATTTGTTTGTCGTTGATTTGTTCATTTTCATCGTTTTTTTTCCATAATAAAAACAGCGTGAATCCGATGGTTTGGATGGTTGTTTCTTTTTTTTTATACCTATATATATATATTGGTATCTGCCGCCGAGTCGAGTTTAAGTATTTCAGGATACGTCTCAATTCGAGGATTAAATAAAGATCCAAATAAGCCAGGAATGATGATAATACTTAATACTTGAGCATGGGACATGGGTAGTAGTGGATTGGATAAAGTGGAGGAATTTTAACAAGCAATTTAAATAAAATATATTATGAGCGCGCACATTGCACAGTTTCGATTCGGAGCGTCACAACATCGACCGGTTTTTCAATAATGATTGTGTATCGTGACAAATACCCAATGGTAAGAATTGAATCAGTCATAGAGAAGGTAGAAAGAAGAAATTGACAAAAATTTTCATTATTCGTATGTGTAGCTAATTTAAAATGATATTATATTTTTGATTAGGTAAGTTATTCATTTCGAAAAAAAATTGTTTTCAATATTAGGTGATCACTTACACTTTTTAAAGTTTGACGATAGTATGAAAATGAATGAGGAGAGGAAAAGAAGCAAGAAATCAAGTTTTTTCATTCTGCCTCGTAAAGCCAGCTTAAATAAGATGTACCTAGTTTAAAATATGACCGAATTAAATAACCACAAGAAAAATTAGATGGACAACTTGCCCAGATACCAAATTTCATCCCGATACGTTCCTTGGTTTGCCCGCCAAAAAACACGCGCGCGCCCACCAAAAAACACTTTTTCGGACTCAAGGAAGCGAGATTCGTGGAGATCCTTACTATACCGTCGGTAAGTCGGAAAGTAAAAAAAAATAATTAAATTTCAAGCCTGTCTTCTACGATGCAAAAAATTCTGTTCAGAAGTAAAAAAGAATAAAACAAAAAAGCTTCCTTTGAGCTTTGAAGATTTAACGAAAGTGCAACTATAAATTAATTTCTCTAATCTGAATAGATCCATTAATAACAGCATGGAAGCATGACGTTGGAAAATCATAAATTAACACATTATAATTCGTATGCCTACAAGAGGCCGTCCAGTGTAAACATCTGCATCAATTTGCTTTGTTTTTTTTGATTATTTCTATTTTATTTTATTCGACCGTTACGTTCCATAAGAATAAGCCCCCAATACTATAAAAGGTTTAAGTCAAAGACGGCTTTATATGAAGTAATCTTGTGTAATCTTAGAGAATTTAATTTACCAGCCGCCGCTGCATGCCTCCCAGACTCATCTCATCACATCGCTGCTACTACATTGCGAATTCTTGGCTGATGGGCACTAATAATATTAAATATTGAATATCTAGTGCAAGTTAATTTGAGTTGTAAAAGTTATACGTGTAGAAATATAGTCGTATTCGGATGAACACTTTGAATGAAACGATGGCGAGGTGATCATGACACACCATCAATAACCGTCGATCGTAACAAAATTATACATTAATATTAATTAAAATTTTATGTCCCAGGCTTCAAGGAATATATTTTATAAAGGTTGGTATATACCGAGTGTTAGGGCATAAGGGTAACCATAGGGAATTTACATGGTATATCATTTTTTAGCTTCTAACAAAGCAATCATTGAATATTTGTCAGATTGACTGGAAAAGTAAATCGCACAAGCTGAAGTTAGCAAGAAAGTTGACACACGCCTAGATGCATACAACCAGATGATCTTACGTGTTCTATGGGTTGTCCTCACTTTATTATTTCAGCTGAGAGAATTATTATATTGTGTGTACTTAAACAGTATCCGCTTAGTCCACAATAAGCAACTTTCCACACTAATTACGTAATATACTATTGTTTAACAATTACAATCGAAATTTAGGAAGTTGGTGTAAAATTACACGGTTTTTAATGATTTTATTATTTATTTATTCAAACCAAAATTTTTGACGACCTGACGCTATCTCTTTCTGGGCAAGAAATAATTTGGTGAGAACAGAAAATTAAACCAGAAATAAACAAAATAAATAAAGTCATAAAGAAACCAATAAAACTCATTATATAAAAAGCGATAAACCTGAATGAACGAAAAAACGTTCCGTAATACTAACGCTTCGAGAGATTTTTTTTATTTTTTGTAAAGAAGGAAATTTGTTTTGATTATTTCTACATTTCATATTCCATGGTAGAATACCAATAGGAAAGCTCAGTTTTTATTGCCTGTTTCTCTGTTATCTAATATCATGGTCATCATCTACCTAAGCCAAAGTAAGTATAAAAGGCTTGATTAGACAAAATTCTTTAAACATGATTATCATAAAGAGTATTAGAGCGCTGCCGCCGTCGTACATTTTACAAAAGTTAC
The DNA here is from genome assembly GCA_030264535.1 of Liometoxenus newtonarum. Taxonomy (NCBI): domain Eukaryota; kingdom Metazoa; phylum Arthropoda; class Insecta; order Coleoptera; family Staphylinidae; genus Liometoxenus; species Liometoxenus newtonarum. The sequence goes on from JARJEB010025582.1 coordinate 4,575, forward strand.
TTCAAACTTCAACTAATTTCTATTTTACTAATTGTAACGTTTCAGCTGTGAGTTTTGTAAGAAAAGGATTCCAAGATTACTATGTATATACCTATAGACATCTATAACCAGGGGCGGACTGGCCATAAGAGCTTTCGGGAATTTCCCGAGAGGCTGCAAGGTGGGAGGAGGTCTCCTCCTTTTTCTCCTTTTCCAGCTTTTTTGTCACCTCATCTGCCATGCGCTCCGCACGGGAGATCGTTGAGAATTGAGAGCTTTTTTTTCTTGGTCATCTCATCGGTTGCAAGACCCAGTCCGTCCCTGTCTACAACTATAATAGTCAGTTTAGAACTGAGTTAGATGTGAGTTAATTGCTTTATTAAATGTGAAAACTTCCTTAAGGTATATTTGTGATATATAAAGATGAACAAGTTTCAATAAAAGAAGAAGAAAACATGTCTTTTGAAGATCAGTTTCGAAAATTAACTACTTACTTAACAAAATTAAGTACTAAGCATAAGAAATTGAAATTATAAGAAGAAAAAAATGTTTGAATAAAAAGAATTTAAAGAATTCTTCCAATTTTTGCTGTACAGTTCGCCGTTAAATGTCGTTTTAAGGGGAAAGGTTCCTAAAGGAAGACATAAATCTCCTCTCCTTATAAGAAATATAGGAAGTTGCAAGTTTGGAATTTACTTACTATCCTTAATATTGTAAAAACTCAAGATCTGAACGACTATTTCATCCTCGACTAAAGAGACTTTAAAGCCATTTAAGAAATCCTGCACTGTCACATGACCAAAATCAATATACAGTCTGTCCTTAAAAAATGACAAACACGTCTAGCGTCTTTTTGGTTTGGTAATAACATAAATAAGTTTTAATAAAAAGCATTCACAATATATGAAGAAAACAAAAAAAAATCGTTCGATAAAGTATAAAAAGCATCCCCTTATTCAAATATTTTATCCTCGTGGTGAAGCCTTGTTGTGTTGTTGTGGTTATGACGGTCCCTCTGCATCAGTATCGTCAAGATTTGAATACTTCCTGTGCGGTTAGGCTGTTAAATAAGTCACTCTGAGTTGTTTAATATTCTCTGGAGTACCTTCGGCATCAGGCGCATTTTACAAAAGAAATAAGACGTGCTTGACTCCTTGACTGGTTTCGGTTTGTTCAAACAAAAAAGTTGATTTGATCCTTCTTCAATCTGCATTCAATGGTGTAATGATGTAACAACGACGCCTAGTGCATTTATAATAAAATTGAAGTTGAACTGAACAGAAACAGTGAAGAGGGGAGGCAAAAGGGCAAAACAATTCCCCTGTGTACTAATCGACTAATCAAGACTAATCAAGACTATCAAGAGAAGTGATTTAAGTAAATAGGGAGAATGCAGCATTAAAAAGTGCTACTTGTCTAGACTTTAAATAAGAACAATGAAAACAAACAGTAATACAAAAGAAACAAAACAAAATAAAGCAACGAAAGGAAATAATGGAAGAGCAATGAAAATAAAACAATACTAACAGGAAAAGGACAATACAATAATGACATAGTTGTAAAGTGTTGATAATGGGTTGAGAAACACTTAAGAACAGGGTTTGGTAGAATCGGTGGAGGGTTCCTACTTCATACTCAAAAGATAAAAGCGTTATTATCTGAAAACTTTTTAATTCTGTTAAATGTTTTAATGTACAGAGGGATCAGAGATGAATGTGAGAAATTACTCAAGTCACAGCTAACTGGCCGGCATTCATTTTTGACCACTCTGTACAATTTATATATGATATCAAATGAAATAAAAACGAAGAAAAAATTATCTTTTTTATTTGTGCATTGTTTGCTTTGATGATTGTTGAGTCAACTAGAAGTGTTTTTATGAATGAATAAAAGTATCAGAATGAATCAATAAATAGCCAATTTAAGGGTGCATTCTATTGGAACGTTTGTTTCGAACAAAAAAAAGCCGCTGCCACCGGAACATTAAAAAATGATCCAACACTACGTCAACAAACAATGAATAGTAAAATTACAAGACAAACAAGGATAAAAACTTTGGATGCACGCCACGGGGATAGAATGTACAAAAACCGTAAATAATTTATAATTAAATTTTGTTTACATATCTCAACATGACAGTCCAAAAAACAACTTGCTCTCAAGAATGGTTGTTAAATTGAACAAGGGCTAAACCCAGAACAGTTCTGAACCGTTCTAAGCATCAACTGGAAAGCGCTTATTGCGTATCTAATAGGTACTTTTCCTTGTTAATGGTAAAAATATAAACGGATAAAAAATGAAATGTAACGCACCCTATACTTTTAACAACGCATCCTTGACATACGTCAATAAGTCTAATGGGCCCCATACACGGTTCGGAAATCTTTTGAGGAAAAACTGTTCAGTCCTGGCCTTCCGGATTTCCGAAGCGTGTGTGCAAAAAAACTGAAAGATTTTGTGGATTGTTCAAGCGGTCGGATGAGAATTGAAAAACGATTCTAAAAACTGAACAGTCCGTCAGTTCCAGACTGAACAGGCGTTGCGTCAGATCATTTCACTGCAGTTCGACCGCAGCGCGTTCCCGAAGGACAGGACCGAACAGTCTTTTCTCAGAGGATTTCAGGAACGCGTATGACCGAGGGGTTATTGAGGCCGCGTCCGGAAATCCAGACAGTCCGCCTGAACAGTTTTTCCTCAAAGGATTTCCGGAGTATGTATGGGGCCCTCTAGAGAGGTAACCGAAAGAATCGATAGAACGACCGCATTCTGAAGATCACACGTTTGTGCCTTCTGTCTTTGTCTTCACAGAGATAATTATTTTCGATTCATTTTCATGGAACTAACCGTCACAAATTCTAGAAATTAGATTGTGGTGACAAATAGGTGAATATAGTACAGGCGATTCTAATCCTAATTAATTAATTCAGTTAATATCTATATCTATACCGTGCGGTTATTTTATCGTGGAACATAGCATGTACTACATATGTGCCTATGTACCATGCTAAAATAAACGAGTCAATCTCATGGCATGGCAATGTGGGGTTTGTAACGACTTGCGACACACCGACGGACTGGGAGTGGGGATGTAGGCATGCCGCTAGTGTCAGTTGTCAATTTAATTCCTTGTCATAATTTGAATTGATGGTTCACAAATTCGAAGAAAAGGTAGGAATAATAAAAATGTACGCACGAAATAATAGTCTGCTGATTGTTCGCGATTTATTTTCCATTAAACATCCTTCCGTATTGTCATCCCCACTCTATGAACGCCTGTTGGTGTTGTTTAGCAATACAAGTCCACACTGCCATGAGATTGACTCGTTTATTTTACCGCCGTGCATATAGGAACATAGTACATGCTATGTTCCGCAATAAAATAATCGCTCTGTATGTATACATCACAAACGTGTACATTCTCGTATTTCTTTTGTAGATTTGTATGTATTACTTGCTGACTGTGCTATTTATTGCTAGCTTACTTCGGAAGTAGGCAGATACGCAGTTACGAAAAACGACATTTGCCCGCTATTCCTAAGTTATATCAGTTTTAGCTTCTTTTTCGCAACTTGTCCAGGTCCATCTGTAAGTATGTAGGTATGTACCAGGTACGTATTGCAAACGTATGAACTTACACACAACAATTACTATGCATTTCTTGTTTTCCTGTATATATTTCTTGGGAATATTTCTTGCCCACTCAACAAGTTCGTTTTATAACGTGAGCTTCTAATACCTAATTCGTGTTGTTACTATACTTACCACAGACATCAGCTCAAGTGCGATGCACATACGTAATTCCATTCTACGATTAATAAAAACTAATTTAATACTGGGTATAGCAAAAAAATGATAGATAACATTCAAACAAGCGAAAGTCGACATTTAATTTATTTGTAAATATTTAAGGACACCTTGTACATTTGATTATTAAATTTCGTGGTATTATTTACTACTGATGGGAGCTGGGTTGAGGTTGAGACTTCAACTTGAAAACTATAGGATACAAAGTGATAGTTTACCGGTGATTACATCCACAGTCAATGCGATGAGATAATTATTAATAACAGATATCTCCAATAAGTTGATTTATAGTTATAGACGTATGAAATTATGGTGTTTGTCGACTGATTGCTGAATGCGGAGTGAAGAAGGACCAGTCAGAGTGGATGTGAAGTCGAGGAAAGAGGAAACTATAGATTCTCAAACTTCAAGTTGCTGTAAATGTAAATGAAAAGGAAAAGTTCGAGAACAGAGTCTTCAAAGAAAGGAAGAAGTTGGTATTAATAATAATAATGTTATGTAATTTGTTGTAAATTATAGTTGAAAACTGTTTGAAGTAGTATTAAGTAATAATAGCCAAGCAGTTGACAAGTTTTGAAATAAAAGAAAATAAGTTATTACATTAAAACAATCGCGAGTTTCAGAGGCGCAGCTCCGTTTGTTGCAAGAATTAAAAAGTGGAAGTATAAAATAAATATCAAAATTTATTTATTTCGATTTAAATAGTTTATAAAACTTTTCGCGACTTTTTTAAATGTTTGTGCCTCTTCCCCGGTAGCAACGTCAGTGTATAATGCAAGAGTTGAGATTGTTGAGGAAATGTGTTCGTTATAGTAGATTTAATTGTCAACGCGGTTGGTTTCTATTCAGGAAATTGTAATTATGTCTTCGAATCAAATCTTGTACAAAAATTGTGTGGTAATTATAATTAAAAGTACATATGCAGAGGAATGATTGAACGATTAATGTTCTATCAGCAAATTATATTTAAACAAAGATTTTAAGTACTTATTTACTTCGTAAGTATAAAAAAAACTAAAAATCTTATTACTCAAGAAGTCGGAATTTTCCAACTTCTTTTAAGGTTTAATTAATAAATAACAAGGAAAACAAAAGCAAGTGTCATATAAAATATTGCATCAATTAAATGTAGATATATGAAGAATGAACACAAAAATAAAATTGAAATCCATAATATTTCTCATATAAAATATTATTGGACGTTTTAATCTTTTTAGTCATAACATAATCGTTTCAACACTATTTAGACTTGTGAAACTTTGAATTCTCGCGAGGGAAAGAGAAACGACTCTTAATTAATTTTATTGAGTTTCATTGATTTTACGTTTAACAACTTAAACAAGTACGTATATTAGGCTTGTTCCAACAATGCACCAAACTAGTTCCGAACTGTACGATGCATGAGCAATTTAAAAAACCAACGCTTTTTCAAAACTGCGCATGTGTCGGACAGTTCGGAACTAGTTTGGTGCTTTGTTGGAACGAAGCTATTATAAATATTCTTGTAATTGTTGCTTGATCAATTATGACCAGCAGAAAATAAGGAAAATAAAATAAAATTAAATCGATTTATATAGGCGACCGTTCCGCGTATTATTAAAATGTTATTTACGATCGGTGACAAATTTATTATATTTAGTATTTACAGCATACTAGAGTTTTCAAACTTCATGACTTCCATACTGTATACATAAGTAGCTTTGCGATTATTTGCAAAAAGTATTGGTTAATTTATATTTTATTATACAGTTTTATTACAATAAAATTTATAAGAAAAAAATTTGATCGAGGAATGAAAATTAATGTTTACTTTTATTAAATGTCCAATTAATTAAAATTTATTACAAAGTATTGCAATAACACGTGATCACGGTCGGTCTACCTAATATTTTCTATACGTAAAATACCGTGCGTTTATTTTACCATCGAACATAGCATGTGTTATGTTCGCAGCTAAAATAAATAAGTCAAACGCATGGCAGTGGGGATTTGTATTGCTAAGGACATACCGATGGACGAGGATGTGTGATGGAAGGACGGACGGAGACACCACGATGAAATGACAAGTTAGTGCATTAATGCGCGAGCTATTTTGATAATTATTGTAATTGACAACTGACAGTAATGATGTCGTTACTGTCAGTTGTCAATTTTGTTTGTTATGTGATCATAAAAATTACTGCAATGAGTTTATTTTAGCTGCGATCATTGAGTATACGCTATATGCTATGTTCGATGGTAAAATAAATGCTCTGTAGAATAAAAACACATAAATAAATAAATAAATAGGCCAATTTCATGTTTACAATGGCAGTAAGAGATATTCAATGATTTTCAGAACCATCTTCAACGATCTCTGTTAATCTAGTGCAAACACGACCCGAATACTCAACACTTCCTCAGTAATAAACAGCTGCTTCGTCATAAGAGGACTCATCAGCATGACTCTGAGGTAGATACAACCAAACCAGACCCAACAGTAAATTAATAAAACGTATGACAATTTTCTAATATTAATAAACAAATCAGTTACTTGCATGAATGAATGTCACTGCCATAGATCTGTCACTACTGCCTATAGATATTTCATATTCATATTTTAACTGAGTGAGAGCAGTCGATTTCTCATGCGGAAATATTACATAACCTGTTCGCCGTTCGGCATATTGCTCCAACTACCTACGTATAATAAATTATAATTTTATTAGCAACGCAATATCACAAGAAGTAGAAACAGAAACGTATCGTAACCGTAAAAACGTAACAAGGAGCATTAAATAAAATGATTAATGTAATCCGGAATTAGTGGTAAACGACCTTGTCAAACTTGTGTGCAGTGCAGTGCATACACAAAAATTTATAACTGGAATTAATATCTATACAGAATATTCATTTATCGCATGGCCATGGAGATTTACATGTTAAAAATTTCAGGTCACGTTAATGGGTCTCCTGCGCAATAGTATGCACAGAAAAAATCACATTCTTAATTTCCACCATTTTTAACCGATTCTGATAA
>JARJEB010025589.1:0-10602 GCA_030264535.1 Liometoxenus newtonarum
TCTTTTAAGGTAGATTTATGCTCGCCACTTAGCATTTAACACTTAAGACTTAAGATTGAACATTTTAAACATAAACTTATGTATGTATTGCTTAACCATTTATAATCGTCACTTAAGATTTAAAGGAATTTACCATGCTTTCTTAAAACTTAGGCTTAAGTGTTAAATGTTGATTCTTAGGAGGTCAGTGTTAAATGTTGAGCCCAGCACAAATCTTTTAAGGTAGATTTATGCTCGCCACTTAGCATTTAACACTTAAGATTGAACATTTTAAAGATAAAGTTATGCATGTATTGGTTAACCATTTATAATCGTCACTTAAGATTTAAAGAATTAACCGCATGGTGTCTTAAAATTTAAGGCTTAAGTGTTAAATGTTGATTCCTATGAGTGTTAAGGTTAAGAGCCGAGTATAAATCGTCCTTTAAGGTAGATTTATGTTCGCCACTTAACATTTAACACTTAACTCTAAATATTCAACAATTAACACTTATGCCTTAAGATATTAGAATGCATGGTTAATTATTTAAATCTTCAGTGACGAACATAAATGTATAACCGATATATACATATGTTTATTTTTTTAATGTTAAATCTTAAGTCTTACGAGTTAAGTGTTAAATTTTAAGTGGCGAACATAAATCGACCTTTACTTTTTGAAAGACTTGATCGGTGCGTTACTCATCGGTTCACTTTTGTTTCATGTTTGTATTACAAAATGTTGTGATCACAAATATGCTTGGTCTTCTTTTGTTTCAATTGCCTTGTTACATCAATAATCCCTCAAGTCATTTTTGACGTGTTTTCTGACATTTGTTTTCACGTTCTCGTGTAGTTAATTAGTTTTACCCGTAAAAATGGATGAAGAATTGTTGCTGAAAGAGAAAGAATATTACGAAATTAATAAAAAATTGGAACTCCGTGCCCGTCAATTGCTCCAACAAGTAGATAACATTAAAGTGCACAATTCTGACGAATTGTTAAACTCAATCAGCAATAATACGCATTCGTGTTTGAACAAATCGTTAGAACGCCGGTCGAAATCACACGCGACAATAAATCAATTGCCTACGAAATTCACTCCGGATGAATTGAAGAGTTTAAAATTACCGGAAGATATTAATAATGTAGGTGCCAAAGGGTTCGTGCATTTTCTTAAGTCTAAACTTCAACAATTACAATTTGAATTGGAGAAGTTGGGGCAGGAATACAAGGCCAAAGTACCTAATTTACCTACAAAAAGGTATGAAATTATCAGTATTTCATTATCACTTGGTGTTTTAGTGCGAGGAAGTAAAAAAAGTACAAAGGGAAAACGCGAAGTTGCATGACGACAAAGAAAGGTTTCTGCAACAAGGAAATATCGCGCGCAACCAGATAAGTAAACTGGAGAATCAAGTAACGCTCGTTCAATCGAAACTACAAGCCCGAGAGGGTGAAAACGTGGCGCTGAAAAAGGATGTAGATATGTTAAATCGTGAATTGAAAAGTGCGACAATCAATGCCAAAAATCACGAAGGTAGATTTCAACGTGCCTTGGATGAATTGACGAAGTTGAAGTCTTCATTGCGTTCGATGAAACAAGATGAAAAAGTATTCTATTTTTTCAGTTGTCATAGCGACCTAACAAATTTGGAAAATAGAATGTGAAGAAAGTGAATGTTTTCCAATCGCGTTTGGTACACTGCTTTTCCTTCGGCCAAATTTTTCCATCGGAACATTAATAAAATGAAACGATTTTAACTTTTTGACACAAACTGTCATCAGTCATGACACTGACGCAGTCACTTGTCATGGCATACTTGATAAGGGGAAACTGTGCGGGAAAGTGACAAGTTTGTCACTTTCCCGCACAGTTTCCTGTTCTGTTACCATAGTTGCGACTTGTCAGCATTACTTTTTACATTTGCTTGATAATGACTAGAATTTGGCTCAGCTACCTAACTTATGGCGAAAGTGTGCCATTTCATAGTGGCCGTAGGAAAACAATGTTGTTGTTCTAGGACATGAAAGATTCGCATAGAAAACACTCAAGCAACATGAGCGAAGCAATCAAACGTCTGGAAAAACAAAAGACTGATTTGTTACATGGATTTAAGCGACAGACAGTCTTAGTTGACAATTTAAAACTTCAAAAGGTAATTTTACAGTTTAGAGTTTAAATGTTATAGAGTGGCTACTATCGTCAAATATTGGAATTTTGTCGTCGCCATATTAGTCACCAAAATGCATGTTTTCTGATCCCAGCGCCCTCTGACTTATTTTACACATATTACATTTGCATTACATTACATTTGCATTACAAGAATGTGATTAATATGGCTGCCATTAATGTTAATTCATAAAATACCTGTATGGTGCGTTAGTGTCTTATGTAAAAACGCACGAGTTATTTTTAGTGCCTCTCTATTCCATATTAAACTCTTAAGTTTAAACAAATGAACAGTTGAAGACTTTAAGATTTATTGTTTTTTTTTTTTGTAGGCTCATATTGAATCGATAAAACTCACAGATAAACTTGAAACGGATTTTATCAAACTGGTAAGCGATGAAGCGCGAACCAAAACCAAATATTAAATTGCGCTCGTCGCCATTTCGTGAATTTGGGAAAATATTTAGATTTCGAGGATTATTGATTGAAGATAACACACAAAAAATACATTAATCATGTTTAATGTTACCTAACGTATACATAGAAGAAAAAGACCAAATTGTTATAATTCTCCTGTTCATGTAATGGTCTCTCAAATGTTAGTTTTAGTTGACAAACGCAAACGAAACAAAGAGGAAATTTTAAATGTAATTAAACGGAATGTCTTTAAACGAAATCAAAATGAACAAATCTCAATTATTATATCACATTACGTGTTACAGTTACAAAACAACGAAATAAATACCTAATATAACAGTTCAGATAAGTGAGCCAAACACATCGTTTTTGTCAATATTGTTGCGTGGCATAGTATGTAGTACAAAAAGTAAACTAAAATTAAAATTGTAGATGTTTTTCGTAATTAGGAAGAAACGTAAAATCATATTTATCTTTATCTAAACGCTGAATTAACCACCAGTTGATTAAATAAGTTAATGATGGTCGTGGGTGTGTGTGTGTGTGTGTGTATTTCTGAATAGATTATAACGAGTAATTAATTATTCATTAATTACTTTGATGATGAATGTTCATATAAAAGCGTTCTTACAATCTAAAATACATAGAAGTATTACATCTAAGTTTACAAAAAGACAAGTTGTGTATAAAAACGTGGTGTTTTAAAAAACTAGTATCAAAAATTTATATTCACCGCTAATAATACTGACCGAGTTCAGATCTCTGGAGTGGAGCAAAAAGTTGCTTATTTTAAAATTAAAAAAATTAAAATCGAAATAAGTCTTTTTTTGTTTTCTGTTTTGTTTTGTGGCAGTCTTATCAACCCAGACAATGCAAATAAAAAATGCGGTTATTTTTTTGATTACACGATTAGAAAAGAACGCCTTAAATTAAAACTGCGAGTTACGTATCTCTCCCTCTGTGTGTGGCGATCGATACATTTAAGTCTCGACGGCAACCGATGCCGTATTTTCGGTTGATTCTTCAATCTTTTTCACCTTGACTTCTTCGGCGGTTTCACCTTCAGCTCCACCATTCTTTTCCTTATCCGTTTCCGTGGTAACCTCAGCAGCACCATTGGCGATCTCACTTTTGTTCTCTTTCTCTTCAACTTCGACATCATTGGAAGCTGTGCCGTTTTCTTCGACTTTAGTGGTGGTCTCCTCAGTCTTTTTCTCTTCACCATTTTCTTTGACTTCTTCAGCGTCCACTTTCGTTTCAGCCTCAGTTCTCTTCGTATCTTCGACTTCCTCTTTCGTTTCCGATTCAATTGTCTTCTTCTCTTCGATTTCAGTTGGTTTGGCTTCAGCTTCGGATGTGGATACTGACTCTTTAGCTACTGGCTCTTCAACTGTTTCTTTCTTCTCAGAAGTTGCTTCTTCAGCCTTCTCTGTAGTAGTATCTACTTCAGTCTTTTGCGTTTCGCTTTCTTCACTCTTTTCCGTTGCTGGAACTGCTGCTTCCGCTTCCTTGTCAGTAGTTGTGGTGGTTTCGGGTTCGGTTGTAGGTGCTTCAGCCATTTCAACATCTTTTGCAGATTCTACTGGTACAGCTTCAGCCGACTTTTCTGTTGTTTCTTCAGTTGGTTTGCTGAGTTCAGTGGTTTTGACGCTTGCTTCAGATGAATCAACTTCCATGCTTTCCGCGGCGACTTCGGTTGTTTTTTCTTCATTTTTATCTTCAGTCTTTTCTTGTTCTATCTTTGCAACTTTAGCGGGTGGACCCTAGGATATCAAACAAGTTAGTAATTAGAAAGAAAGTTAGAAACAACATTACTACGAAAAAAAAAAACTTTCATGTATATTAACCAGCAATCAATTATCTACAAATCTCATAAATATTTAAAAGAGTACCTCTGAGGAAGTTTCTTCTGGCATCTTGCGTTTGGCGCTTAGTGGTAGGTCAGCCAACGTAGAGACTACAATCCTGTCTGTCTTGTCGGTTTCGGTAATTTCCACGTTCCCCTCGCGGATTACCACAGCGGTGGCGCAACCAGCTTTTACTGCTGCTTTGATTTCTTCGATGTCGTCGCTAATGAACACCATTTCCTCTGGTTTAACTGCCAAAGCTTTAGCGATGCTTTCATAGCTTTCGGATGTTGTTTTCTTGCCTACGGACTGATCGAAATATTTTGAGATAAAATCAGTCAAGTCACCAGCTGTGGAATGTGCGAAGTATTGCTTCTGAGCTTCCTCTGCTCCAGTACTGTAGATACAGATTTTGCGGTGTTTGGACCATTCCTCCAATGAGGTCTTGACGTCATCAAAGACACTGGGAAGAAAGATGACAATTATTAAGAGTGAAAGATTACGAGTTACGAAGGAAACAGTGATGGCAAGCTGGTTTGCACCGGGTGCAATCAAACATTTGCACCCTGAGGGTGCAATCAGATTGCCGCCGTAACCTTGAAATTATTTGAATCTTATTGGCGAATCACACTCTATCCAACGGTTGGATCGAATGCACCCAATTGGTGCATTCATCATTGCACCCTGTTAGTTACTGTAAACTACTCGGAGTAGTTCCGACCTGATCAAAGTGCTTCCGAACTACTCCGAGTAGTTAGAGTAACATATCGAACGCATAAACGTTTGAACCCGGTGCAAATGCCATCACTGGAAGGAAATAACTTACTGGGCTTTAAGTTCTCCTTTTGCGTAACCCTGTTTGTACAAAAGTCCTTGAAGTGTTTTAAGGCCGGTGTTGATTGAGTTTTCATCGGTCAGTGTATTAAAACGCGCAACTGCCTTGGTAACATCTGCCAGGTCTTCGCCATCACCTTTCAGTTCAGCAACAAGCTTTTTGATTTCTTCCTCTTCCCATTTCGTGGTCAAATACTCTTCGACGTTTTTCTTTGCAAATACGTACAAAGTATCCTGTAAACATGAAAATTCTACCTGAAGATTTCCTTCTTCATGATTCGTTTCAAGTACAGTCAAGACAAAGTAGCGATTGATGAATGTTTTCTACATTTAGTATTTTGTTATTCGTGAACGACATTTACTAGAAACTTTGCTTCGTACATACAAGAGAGATGCAAAATTACGGCAATGCCAAGGTAAGGTCAATGATTGTTTGGTGGATGAGCGTATGCAACAAACAGCACCGGCGATGGCGACGAGAGCGCGTCGCGAGAACGATGCTCGCGTTGTATGTGCATGCGAAAGGAGTTGTTCGGGACTGTGTTAGACAAGGTTGGCAATCTCCATGCGATGCGAATGAATAGTACAAAGGCGAGCACACAAGCAACATGAATGCACGAAATGAAAGCAAGCATCAACGATACAACCAACAACCTGCAAAGCCAAAGACTGAAAAAACAGCAAAATTATGCTCTCACACCGGTTTGCGTTTACTTTTGCCGGTCATATGTGCATGTATTGAATTCACTACTACTACTGCTAGGGTCGTCTTTTTACCTGGCCAAGGACAGCAACCCAACAGCAATCTTTTTGAGCTTTATCATGGGATACTTTTGTGCAAATTGCAAAACGATTGGCCTAGCACTAGTAGTAGTTTACTAGGTTTCAGCGTAATACAAAAACAAATTCGAATCAATGCAACAAATTAAGACGCACATCATAAATCAAGAGCGAAACATGCAAATAATAAAAAAAAATAAAGTACAATAAACGCATGTAGCCATGTGTTTTGTGTTTTAAGTCTGATAAAAAGGAAGAAAAGAAAATATAGTTTACCTTGGTGAAATTGATAGAGCCAACCGTGCCGGCGATGTCGAGCAAAATAGTGGAGCAATTTTCGAAGACTTCGGAATTCATTTTTGTTCGTTCGTTCGTTACGAGAATGAGTACAGTACAGCAAAATTGTGACTAGAATATTATATGATACGTTGGAAAACTTATTCGTTTCAGTTGAGATGGATTTTGATTTGATTAGATGTGAGCAACTAAGCACAAACGTTATTACTGTACAATCGGCGTGGTGTAGGTCGCGCGTTGTAGCGGCCGGTTCTTAATGTGGCTCGCGTTGCGTGCGTTGAACGTACAGAAACGAATCGTGAACGATGGCGACGATGGCCGGTGTTCGACGTTGCCATTATTGTACTAGCGTCTAGCCGGTAAAGTGGCTACTAGGATCATGACCAATGGAGATCGACCTGATCGTTAGGTTGCCTACCTTTGCAGTGAGAAAACTGTAATATTAGGCGTATTTCTTTGTAACTAACTTTTCTGGCGAGTTAAAGTGAAAGCAAAGAAATGATTCGTGAAACTGATGGTGCACGTGATCGTTTTTAGGACTTTAAGTACTTACTTTTCAAGTCAAACATATAAATTTGCCCTTCAATATTCTGAACTTCTCACTTGGATCGGAAAAATCCATATTTTTCTTGCACAAAAACGAGAAGCCCTACTGGTAATCTCAAATTTTTACGCGTGACATCTGGCGGTAAGACTCGAAGCCGAGCTCGACGCATGCTATTCGGTGGTAAAGTATCAACTGCGCATGCAGTTGAACTTTTTAGCATAAAATGGTACAAAGAATAGTATATTATATCCTTAAGCGTATAAGTGACACTTTGTGTGGCGAGTAGGAAGGGAGTAGGACAATTCCTACGAGTCACACAAAGTCACTTATCATTTAATTTAATCAAAATTGTAATAATAAATGAACAAATAACAACAGAAATTGTTGAACCTCGTTTGAATCGTTGAATCAGAATAAACAATTCGTGAATGTCGAGGTTATGGCATTTGACGTTTATTACCGTTACGCCAGTTGGGTTGCATAGGACTGCTCCACTGCGTACTGCACGCCGATTGGTCCGAATTACTTTATGCGCCTAGGAGTATAAATTATTCACTTATACGCCTAGGAGGTATAAATTATTATAAGTATCGGAGGCGCTATAAAGCTACACTTATACACCATGCAACAGTGAATGTAATGTGTCACTTATACGACGTTCGGAGATAAACTAAATTTTCTTATTTGCTAGAGAAGATTAGTTAGCAGGAATGAAATAGGTTAGTTCAAATATCACCCAAAAAAATTGCAACACGCAATTACCAATTAAAACGAAAGAAGATAGAAGAATTGCGATGATTATTCGATTTGTACAGACTTCATTAAGAGTTTGTTTTTGCCATTTTTATTGCTTTGTTTGAGTTTTATTATTAAATTCTGTTCATCCATATTATTCCTTGATTGGGTTATAATATTATTCGCTCACATTCACACCCGTATGCAAACATTGAAGGTGTTCACGTACGTGGCTCTGTTAAATACATAAATAGTTACCTCCAAGTTTCTTGGGGTACGATGATATTCGCTCTGATTGCGTCGGAATCCAGTTGTGCTCGTCTGTCTTTCGCGATAATAACGCGAGAATGCTGTATCCTGCCTGCTGAGCTTCTTTACGCAAAAGACAGAGCGAAAGGTACTGCGATAATTGGCCGATAGTACACAGTACATTAGAAAATTCAAGGACGCGTTCAGCGTTATCAGTAAATTGAAAATGTTACCCAAACCTACAAATTAAGTCAAAAATAATATTCGTAGATATTGTAGATTGTTTCGAGGAGTATGGCTGACGCCACAGCACCTAGGCCACTTAGTTGGGCCCTTTTTGCATCTCCTGATGTTAGTAAGTTAGTAATTTGTGATGAATACAACTATCCATGGCTTCCAGGCGAAAGAAACTCTCGCCCGGATGGGATTCGAACCCATGACCTGGCGGTGAGCGATCATCATGCCTGGACAGTGGATAGATACTCTGACCACTCGACCACCACGGCCCCTTAGATATTTATCGATTAATTGCATATAGGCATATTTGAAGTACCTCTTTTTATGTTTTCATTGCTGAGGTAAAAATCCGTGGTATCTAGGGCATCGTAAATCAAAAACATCGCAGTCGGTGTTTGACACAGAAGAAACAGGACGACAATTCCAATTAGTAATATCGTTATGCGATTTTCATGCCTCTGTCTAGTATTTTCCTAAAAAAAAACCAACATGAGTTTAACTTTCTAATTTTCGCATTAAATAAATAATTCCATACGGCTGCACTGGTCAATGCCTTCCTAGTTCGCATCGATCTGTAAACGGCGGCCACCAAGAAACTGTTGAACATTGCAATGAGTACGAACGGCAGGAGGCCGAATGTGATTGATGAGAACCAGTAGAAAATAGTTGTGTAGGTGACGTTCCTGCTGAGATCGGTTGCCTCTGTGTAAATGCTATACATTTGCCCGCAGCACGTTTCGTTCAGCTCTGACGATTCCAACTGGACATGATCTTGTTGTTGCTTGTCGCGTTGCATTACTTCGTCGCCGCATTCTAATATCGTCGACGAATTATTGCCATCGTTCATTGATATGTAGGTGTCATTTGTTAATGGTCCTGTTGGACATTCTTGTAAGCAGTGCTCTTTGAATGTTAATTGATGTTCAAATGTTGTCGATGCAGTTGAAATGAGACAGAGCAGGCTTATCACAGTGATAATGTTCTTGGCGCGACTTTCTGTGCAGTAAACTTTGCCGCGAAGTGGATGACAGACAATTATGTAACGCTCCATCGTAAACGATACTATTAGCCATACAGATGTGCTACCTAAAACATAATAAGAGAGAATCAAAATTTTAGTCAATAAATCATTTGAAATTAACAAAAGTCAATGAAGTAATTTGAACAATTTCACACAATTTCACAACATCAACTTGAAAAACTCAGCATCAGTGACTCGAGACATGTACGGCCGTTTCGTCCTATGAGGACTCGTCACCATGCAAGCATAAATTGGGTGTAATGTGTAAATCCCTCTTATTTAATTTATTTCATATTTCTGGCGCTTTAACCTTAGAGCATATAAAATGGAGAGAGCATAGCCTATTTAGCCCAATGTTAGCTTTTTAAGCCGACTGAAAGGCAAACAATGTTGTTCTTAAGTTTTAAAAGCTGATATTGCGCAAGCGTGAATAAGAGGTGTGCTTTGAGGCCGTGGTTCTCAAAGCGTGTTCCGCGGAACACTGGTGTTCCGCGAACCCCCTTAAGGTGTTCCGCGAAAAATTGAGAACTCCCCTTTTTCATGGACAATTTTTTGACCGATTCAAGTTTTTCTTGAAAAAAAAAATGAACTATGTATATTATTTGAAATTAACGATATAAAGACGTCTGAGCGCCATCAAATTTAAACTGAGAATCGGATCCTTTGGCATAGATCATGGATAGATCATAGATCATTTTAAAATTTAGGTGTTCCGCCGGCAAAAATGTTTCAGTTTAGTGTTCCGCGACTTTAAAAAGTTTGGGAACCAAGGCTTTAAGGTTCCACTCAATAGTTCCACCTGACCTGTGCGCTTGCGCAATATCAGATTTTACAACTTACGAACAACATGTTTTGCCTTTCAGTCGGCTTTACTCCGTACCGGTAATGCTCCCTCCATATTTATATGCTCTAAAGGCTTTAACTATACTTGAAATTTTTGTTTTCAAATGAGATGGTAGCGACGCCAAGTATGTTTTCGACGAAGCACGTTAGTTGGATTATTCCAAGCACGGCTTACTTATGAATAAGTCTACTGAACAATTTCCGGTGGTTTAGACCTAAAAGGCACAACGTTGGCTTGGAAAAATCAATGTCACACTCACTAGGCATGCTGATGGGTCCTCATAGGACGAAACGGCCGTACATGTCTCGAGTCACTGATGCTGAGTTTTTCAAGCTGATGATTTGGGTATAAATCTCTCTTATTTGATTTATTTCATTTGAAATTGTTTTAAATTTCACGTAAAAACCATATTTAAAGATAAGGATAAGCACATATGATGCGAGGATAAATAAATTTGAAAATGTTTTAAAGTGAAATTTAAAAGCTTTTGGACTTTATATGTAATCTAATTAGCCTGATTTATATTGATTTCATTGAAGTTCTCCATAATAGGTTATGATATATTTATGTTACCATAGAGGTTTTTTGTATTTGTTCTACCTATTGTATTTGTGCATTGTGCGACATGTTTCGAACTAATTT
>JARJEB010025590.1:0-14157 GCA_030264535.1 Liometoxenus newtonarum
ACATATCATAAATGAATTAAAGGCCATTAGAATCTCAGAATAAGCAGAAAAGTAAGTACCTATTAACTGACAAATACTAATACAAAAGTTTTGAAAATTTAGAAGCACATTGTAATTAGTAAAGTTTCCATTCACATATATTTCATACTCATAACTCATAAGTTTCATACACATACAATACACAAAAAAAGAGAAAAAAAAATGAAAAAAAAGAGAGGGAATAATAAAGCCAAGAAAAGAGGTATAATAAGAAATAGGTACAAGTAAGTACAGTAGCAAGTAAGAAGCTAGGAAGTAAGAAAGAACACACAAGTCATGTAAGTCACACACACACACACACCGCACGCGTACGAAGCAAGCAGTATACGACAACGTCACTGAAGGGCACCGATTCAAGTCAAGAACCAATGAGAGTACTTAAGCAACGTTGTAAGACGCGCCCGGAAGTAAGAAAAGAGAAGAACTAATCTCCAAGCAATTAAATTAGGCGTGCCACTTAATTAAGGGCACCACCCACGAAGCATATGAGTACATGTCGTAGAACTGTAGAAGGGATTATAATCCATAGATAAATAGACGTTTAATTCAATTACACCGTCATTAGCCCCAAAGTAATTACCAGTAATCACCAGCCAAGTGCAAAACAAAAGTGAAGTGAACAATGGAAGCAAGAAACCAGCCTTGTCGATACTGCAAAAGATACGACATTCATTTCGTCTTATTTATTTTATTCATTTAAGTCGTCATTCCAATTGCAATTCAAAGCAAAGACCAAATAAATAAATTATAAAGTTAACAAATGAATATAAAAACAGGGATATCACAGTAATATAAATGGAGACTTGGAAAAATCATCTCATGCTGCTACAGAAGATATTTGCTTCTCTACTGCCTGAGCGAGCTGGGAAAAGTCACTCTAACAAAGGTGGTACCTGCAAAAACCTAAACGCCGTAGATGGAATAAAATCGTATCTTCTGGTGGGACTCGCTGTGGATGGTTGCTTTTTTGCCATAAATTCTTTTGGGGCTAAAATTTGCAGTATAATAGTACAAAATGATTTAAAAAATGGCCCCACACCATTTCTCACATAAATGGCAATAAGTCGCAACCATTTAATGCATTTAGGCCATCATTACATTTCCTTTACAATTCTGGTTAAGACGGTGAAATCATTTTTCACGTACAGTAACATTGACTCTATTTTCCAAAAAATTGTTCCGAATTTTCGTTATTTTGCAAGTTGGACTCAAACTGGCAAAACTGCAGAAACATGTACACGGATAATGTTTCTAATTCAATATTGTTTATTCCTGAAATAGTGAAATCTGAGTGAAGTGCAAAAATGCAACGAGGGTAAGAAGAAAAATGTGGCACAAGGAAAGAACTAATTACCGCGTAATGGGTTGCCTATATGCGAAAGCGCGGAAACTTTTAAAAATCGTATTACCAGATGGCGGCTGGCATTCTATTTCTATATTATTTCTAGCTAGTGAAATCAAACAGATAACTGTAGTATGCATTCGAAAATAGTTGTGTCAAAGCAGAAATATCTTCAAGTTCCGCAGGACATCAACAAACACAGTAAACACAAATTCCTAAGAGATCTGTATCGGCAGAGTCAGGTCAGGGAGCAGGAGCACTGCCAAAATAACAAGGCACGTGTGACATGTTGGATAATTTCCTCGAAAAATGCTAATATTCGCAATTATCATTACATGTTGTTCGTTGCATCGTCTTAAATTTATTAATTTATATTAAATCAATTCATGCCGCATGCGCTAGGTCACAGCCGTGATGCGTGCAATTTAAATAACAAACAAAAGAGTCGCAAAAGAGTACACATCAGCCCGATTAGAAGCAAGCAGTGATAAGCTTCAGACGGACACTGTAAACGCCTGGAGCGCCCTACACATGTTATATTTATTTTAAGCTAATTACTTCGAAAATATTATTCCATTCGGTGTAATTCTTGTGGATATGCTAGATATTGCTTTGCTCTTTCATTTGATGTGTAATATCATGTTCATGTAAACTTGTATTTCTCACAATATCACGGTTTTAGGCTTTGAGGATTGAATTTGCCGCGTTTTTCAAGATTTAAATTTACCGCGGTTTTTAAATCGACTACAGCGCCAATGCCTAGTATTTTCTCGTTTTTGTTTTTCCCAAATTTTCCCAGAGTTCTTTTATTTTGTCATTTCATGATCTGTGCTTACAGATAAGCACAGGATCATGAAATGACAAAATAAAAGAACGAACCGAAGTAACCCGAAGCTAGTACAGGTGCACCAATCAAAGAAAACAAAAGTTGCTAGAAAGTGCCAAAGCGCAAAATTCAAAAACCATCACGAGATGGAATGGAGATCGATAATCCACAAAAATTAAACAGACTAAACAAGTGAATTGAAAAGTTGGGCATTAAAATAAGAAAGTTCAAAGCATATTAGGAAAATTGGCACCTCAGTACTTACTTAATAAGGAAAAGTACTTGAAAAGTTCCAGTTTCAAGTTCTAGCTTCCATCTGAGGTATTCACTGGAACACTTCAACTGAATTTGTGATTACTTCTGTGTCATCTGTTCTGTGTAGGTTTGTATTTGAACGTAAAAACGTTGAACAACATAATTGAGCAATTAAATGCGTACTTGACTTCTGCACTGTGTTGAATAGGGCACTGTAATTTTATCGATTTTTTTTATACATTTAATAAAGGGCATAATTACAATCATGTTCAGTTCAATATGGAACGATAAAATCCATAGAGCCCGATCACGAGAAGAAGTTGGGGACGTCTTGACTAGTATAAATGCGCATCAAGATTCACTTTGAGTAACTCTAGGTCCTCCCCTTTCTACGGCAGGGGCGCCTCCCTCCAGGCTTCCTATCCATGGATCTTTTTCCGAAGATAGGTATTTAGGTGGGAGTTTAGTCAGTAAGAGTCTGACATTGGCTACTGCCGGGAGTTAGTAGTTATCCTATGCAGGATTCTCCCACCTACCGAAAAAAAAAACTTCGAGTATTAAGTATTCCACAAGAAGCAGTCGAAAGTGAATACAGACGTTGCCCATACAATCCGGCGCATATTATGCTTAGGCATATAGGTAGGTATGCTAGGAGGAATGTGGTGAAGTGCCACAAAATACGAACACTATAAACCACGACAAGTAATATTCCAGGAGGAATTTATAAAAGTAAGTTATAAAATTTTAACATTATTCATCATTCATATTTTCTATTTGTTTGCTTTTATTTCTTTATAGAATCATCCAGAAGAATGGGGGGACCATTTAAGAACTAGGGCCGAATTGATGGCTTTCATAGAGGAGAAGAAGTCATCAGACGAAGCGTAAGTTGGAAGATTTTTTAATTTCGCTTTTTTACTATAACTAAAAAATCAAAATTTCTTATATGTTTTTTTCTTTCTGTTTAGCTCTACTTCTGGACGAAAGACTCCTACAGGAAGAAAAAAATAAAAATGAAAAGTTTTCAGTAAAGTTTTTTTAAAAGCAATACCTACGTGATACTATTTATTAATTTACATAATAACCTTTCCCACTAAGCTTCTGAGCTAAAAGTTCACGACTTATTCAAGAAACTGGTTTCGCTTCTCTCTTTGTTTACTTTATTTTCAGATCAAGAACATATGAAGAAGGGTCCTGAGTGGTTGTTCATTCCGTTGTTCCAACTTTTCCGCGATTGTAGCAACCACGATACACGTATCACACATGAAGGTATGACAAATGTTGTAGCAAGCAAACCGAAAATATTTTTTTAAGTCGCAGAATATCTAGTAGAATCTGAACAAGTGTGAAAAAGGTCCATAAAGCATAAATTTGGCTGCCTGCAACCTGAGGCTGCAACAACATATAACGCCATTCTCGTTTCTCGTCGAATGGTCGACTCACTTGTGCCGTGCGTGTACTTTGAGCAGCCTATAGTTTGGAGCGCACAAATGTGGCGGACAAAACTGTCAAAAGGCATTCACGAAAACTGATCCGATCAGCAGTGATCGGATACCGTAAATTAAATGTGAATGCATTTGCGTTCCGGTCCGGTATCGTTAGACCTAAGTGTGTTTACTGAAATAAAAAAATATAACGTCTCTTGCTTTATTCGTTTCGTTTTCAGTATTATATATCTCGTATAAATAAAATGAGTAGTTTAAAAACAAGTAATTCTGAACGTACATCAATTCATGAAATGCTTAAAGAAGCGTCCAATGAAAATACGAAAGAAAACGTCTCCAGGAACAATTCACAGGATCATGAATCGTCCACTAACCGGAATAAATTTTCCAATATACCAAACAGCACTAGTTCTCCAGCTATAATGACACCAAGTCCCCCTCATGGTAATGAGACGACGGCAACAATCTATCGTAGTCAATCACGAATTGAATTGTTAAAAAATTGGTCAATATCAGCATATAAATGCACTAAGCAGTTGATGTTTGAGAAACTAGGCAAATCATCACGTACTGTCGATACAGGTGAGAGTATTTAATAATTAATGTGTTACAATTTCTTTGATTCCCCTGAATTTTGTAGAATTGGAGAACCAAATTGAATGTTTACGCGATACTCAAAAGAAATACGTAAACATTTTACGCCTTGCTCGTGCGTTAACTAATCATTTTTATAATGTCGTGCAAACTCAGGTACTTAACAAAAAGTCGTAACGTTATTTTGTTATTATGAACCTTTGTGATTTTGTGTTCTTCAGCATGCCTTAGGTGAAGCATTCTCAGAATTAGCGCAAAAGTCACCCGAACTACAAGAAGAGTTCATGTACAATTCGGAAACTCAGCGCAACCTTACAAAAAATGGTGAAACATTACTCGGTGCATTGAATTTTTTCACATCATCGGTAAGCACGCTATGTAATAAGACGATTGAAGATACAATGCAAAGCGTTAAACAGTACGAAGCTGCTAGAATCGAATACGATGCGTATCGTTCCGATCTCGAATCAATGACGAGCAAAGCTGATGGCACGATTGATTTGGAAGATGCACAACAAGATTACGAACGCCATCGGCAACATTTTATGAAGTTACGTGCCGAAGTGGCAGTGAAATTGAAATTTCTTGATGAAAATCGTATCAAAGTAATGCACAAACAGTTGTTGTTATTTCACAACGCTATCTCCGCATACTTTTCTGGCAATCAAACTGCTTTAGATGCGACACTCAAGCAATTTAATATAAAAGTCAAGACACAGGGTTCAATCATCAACTCGTGGATAGAACAATAATGCATTTCGAATTTTATTCGGCAGTATTTAATCATGGTTTCTCCGTTCGATCAACTTATTTATATTCTAGTCATTCCAAGATTTAATTATTTATAATTGTGTACGTTAATTTTCTGCTCATGATATTTCACTATAAACTACTTGTTGCGAACTACTCAGAGTAGTTTAGAGGAGTATATCGAATGCAGGATTCAACTATTTATTATTTGTTTTTTTTTGAAAGCCACGTAGGCAGGCAGATAATTTTGTATTTGAATACTTTTGCATTTTGTGTTAGGTAAACACATCATGCAGGGCGTAGCCGAGAATTATTAGAGGGGGTGCTGAAAATTATATTACAAAAACAACTTCAATTAATTTTTTTCAGTGATGGCAAGCTGGTTTGCACCGGTGCAAATACGGTTTTCACCGGGGTGCAACGTCAAACGTTTGCACCCTGAGGGTGCAATCAGATTAATCTTATTGGCGAATGACACGCCATCCAACTTTTGCACTGAATGCACCCAATTGGTGCATTCATCATTGCACCCGGTGCATTGATTTCATAAAAGTTTGCATCCGGTGCAAATGCCATCACTATTTTAATTTTATACTAAAAATGGTATTACATTACAAAAAGTTCATATTTTCATTGAAAAGGCGCCCTCGCGCTACGCCATTGATGCTATGCCTGCTTTACCTGCACAATTTGTGTTACTGGGTATTTTTTTATATTTTTTTCTTTATTATGACAGGCTCTCTTGTTTGTAGTTTCAGATTCCGTAACCAAACGCAGAAGTAACACTGAAAATAACATGCCATCGTATAAAATAAATATTTGTACTTTACTTTCATAGATTAGCCGTTTGTGGAGTTATACTTACTTATATTTCACTGTATTAACTAACATGACACTGATTTACATTGCTATGCTATTAAAGTATTTCATATTCATTAAAAAATGCAACAAATTTTGGTTCTTTGTGTTTTAATTTAAAACTGTCTCAAGCTATCAAACACCCCTACAACACCGAAAATCTTTTGTGTGCCGGTTTGCACCGGTGCAAATAAACAGGATTTGCACCTGATGCAAAAAAAATGCTCAGAGTAGTTCCGACCTGCTCAAAGTAGTTGCGAACTACTCAGAGTAGTTAGAGTGAGCCAGTGCTTTGGGTGCATAAACGTTTGCACCCGGTGCAAAATCACAAGTCAAATTTAAAGATGACTTTTCAAGCTGTAGTTTTGTGCTGTTCTTCAAACGGCAAAATTCATGACTATTTTTTACTACTGAAAAAGGAATATTAATTAAATTACCAGCGGCGTAGCTACTAATAATCAAGGGAAAGGAGTGCTTACGGGTCCACAACGGAAAAAATATTTCAAATGTTTATTTATACTAAAACTTTTCTTTCTTGATTAAATACTACACCAGAGGGCCCATTCGAATACTTTACCATACAACATTTTATAATTGTTTGACGAATTCGCAAATAATTATATAATTATTTAATTAAATGCATAGAATTAAAATTAATATACAGGGTGTTTCAAAAGTCCAGTCCATCGTAAATTTAAAGAAATGATCGATAAGTACACAATTCAGAAATTGGTTATAGAATTTGAAAATTTGTTACCTTCATCCTCAAAAGGCGAGCATTAAGGGAAAATCCAGAACAAAAATATTTGACTACAGCGAGGGCTACAGTTAGTTATGAAAACTTCATGTGATTAATTCCCTTTGAATAAGCACGAGTCTAAACTGAATTATAAACTGCTTAATTTTAATTTTTTAGATTTCCTTATTATGTTAACCTAATCATGAAAAGAAGAGAACAGTGCAAAAAAATACTAAAAAGGTTATTATACAGTGTGTTTTTTAAGATCTCCAATGGGGATTGACACAGTAAAAACTTAAGTCTACAGCTGCTAAAAATTGTACCATTTTTAACCCATTCTGATATATTTACTCCATTAATCTAAATAAGTCCGAACATTAATCATCCGACATTTTTTCGAATAAATGACATTTCAGGATACTATTATGTAAATCTCCCAAGTGGAAACTTTATACCGCTCATCTCTAAATAAATTGCACCGGGCGCAATCGTTTATGCACCGGGTGCAATCGTTTATGCACCGGCTGAAATGAAGGAAGCACCATATGCGCTATTTGGGTTATGGCGGGAATCTGATTGCACCCTCAGGGTGCAAACGTTTGATTGCACCAGGTGCATACAATGTTTCTTTGCACCGATGCAAACCGGTATGCTGTCCCTAAATAAAACATTCAAATTTTTCGATTTTCTTTAATTTCCTTTCATGCAATAAAACTTTCGTTACTGTTACAATCAGAAAACCTAAAATATTTACCATGTAAATCCCTATTGGAGAACTTAAAAAAACACACTGTATACATTGCTTAATTACACATTGTCAATTAATAGTTTTTCCCATTCGATAGTGACATTGAAAACTTCCTGTTCCAACCAAACAGAGTAATGCTTCTTAAAATTGTCGGAAAGTTCATGATGATTACCAAGTACACTGCTAAGACAATTATCTACAGGTTCGAAATCTGAATCTTTCAGTTTGTTTGTATAACGACGATTATTGAATCGATCTACTGAAGAACGCAAAGCACATTCTTCAGCTTGAAAGTCCCATGGTCTTGCATCCAAGTCTACAATCGCATAAATAATATTGTAACGCTAAAATGTTCATCATTCAAATTCTATTTTAATTCATACCATTTCCAAAAGCCCAGTCATCGTTAAGTCGATGTCGTACTTTTGAATAAATTGCGCTAATTGTTTTCATATTTGATTTGCGCCATTGTCGGCCCAAGTATTTTGTTTGCATCTTTAATAATTTAAGTACGTACAATTGTGTCATTGCATGGCGTACTTTTAAAGTTCTTTTCAAAATCGGTGCCGATTTGAATACAACCAGCATCTGAAATTCCAGTCATCCGATTGATTAATAATTGCATTGCAACAATAATAATAAACTTATATAAATATCTGGTATTTTACCCAGTTCAATAGATATTCAATGAGTATTAAGAACCATCTTCTGCGTTTCTGTTAAGCGGCCTACAGACGATCAAATTGGTTGGCGACATTGTTGAGAAACAAATTGAGAAAAATCAAAACTTTTTGATTTTACTCGAACTTGTGCACCAACATGAAATTTCAACCTATCTATAGACGATCAACATGGTCTTTAACATTGCAAATTGACAACAGAGTTGACAACCAAGTTGATCGTCTGTGCGCCGCTTTAACCTAGTGCAACAACGACTTGAATACTCAGCATCTGCTCAGACATGGACAGCATGTTTCGACTTTATAGGTCTCATCAGCATGCCTCCTTATCGGTCGAAACTCTTGAAAATGGTTCTAGAGACGTAAACCGTGTGATGGATTGCTCCATCTAAGTGCTTAAACCTCGGGTTAAACGTCGTACTACTTGGAAATGCCCAGCATCGACAATGAAGAACTCCATGTCAAGTAGAGTAGTTAGAGCCCCAGAAATATAAATAAATGTATGAAAATCCCTCTTATTTTCATATATTTCCTAATACTCATTGAATATCCATTACCGCCATTGTAAACCTTAATTTTGATATAATTATTTATATTTCTGGCCCTCAAACTACTTGCCATGTGAATAATAAACTTACCATAATTCTTGAATGCTTCCATTTCGTCAACTTATTTAATATTCTAAGCAAATTGATACACGAAAATACATTTCGCCATGAATATGGAGCTGCATCGCCAATTTCCAGGCTTTCAGCTGTAAGTTCCGGTTGGTCACCAATGACACATGACGGGAAATCGAGTATTGGTATCCTAAATAAGTTTCTGTTTTAGACATTTATTTCCGAAATAGGTAATCATGGAAAGGGACTTACATATTTTTAGCTCCAACGTACGCCATAATATTTTGATTAAAGAACTTCAATACCAACGGAATGCAGTTGGCGAATACTAAATGCTGAGACATGAATTCAAACTGGTAGATATGATTCAATTTGAAGTGTTTCAACAATAAGAGAAGAATTGCTGATACGGCTTTTACGATTATCTCTTTGTGTCGGTTTACATCTATTCCTAACTTCATCGATTGCAATACAGTCATTCTGCAATAAACTTGCGTTACACATGTGATTTTCAATTTGAAAGTTAATCTTACGGCATCTCCTCGGGTAATACATCTGCCATGATATTAATTGAATCGGTTTTCGCTTTCGATGTTGGCGCGGCAGCTAACAAGATTTTTAATAAAGCAATCATATATTGTGGCAGGTTTGGTAACATGGCTTGGTAAAGAGACTCAGTTGGAGACATCTCAATTTCGTATTCTTTTGTAGATAATGGATTACGTGCAATTTCTTCTTCTCGAGTTATTTGCAGTTCCGATAGCGATATGTACATATGCTAAATGAATTTGGTGCAATTATATTACAAGATAAACAAACCTAGAAATGATTAATGTCTGGACTGGACCTTTTTTGGACATTTATTCCATTAACTGTCCGAATAAATGTCCAGACATTAATTACCATACATTTTTTGCAAATGAATAATATTTTAGGACACTTAAACGGACTGTAACTCTTTCATTTTTTTAATTAAAATATCAAATGAATATTTTTTTAGTATTTTTGACTATTTTAAAGTCTTTTTTAACAATCTTATTGAGGACTTTTGTGCCTGTATTTTGGTGCCAAATCAACGTTTCGCCAGTTACCGGACATTTATGAAAGTGTCGTCAGTCGGGTTCATTTAAATGTCCTAAACGGTAACTTTCCACCTCTAATCACTAAACAAACCTCTTTCAGTGTTTGAACACCGTCGGTGATAGGTTTCGGTAATCCAGCCAAGCTTTCACGATCACCTTGCAAAGTATATCCGACAAATTTCAAGCGAGCTGTTTCCAGAAACATATCAATATCTTTCTGGCGTACTTTCGGTCTCCAGGGAAGTCCACGATGTTCCGGCACTTGCATGGGCGGTGGTGATCCCTCCCGTTGTTGGAAATTATACATATTGTGACCATTATTATCACCATTATTATCCAAGGGCCTGCGTTCATCATATTCAGACAATTCAACGACTTCATCGCCATTATTCATACCCATACTACTTTCCAATTCCATTCCAAGAGTATCATGATCGTCCAACGAATTTTGTTTCATTAAACTCTGTAACATTTTTCACAACGTTACCAAACAGTAACACACAGAGAATAGAATTTATTATAAACAACAGCAGGCAACATACTCTTCGAAACGGGCGATTATTTCTTTTAAGATTTTGCGTTTCTAGCAAATCTGTTGCGCTGACTGGAGGTGAAGATGCTCGCATAGTTTTTGCAATATCCATGGTGTCTTCATCCTGTGGTGGAAGATTATGGTTCGCACGTTTTTGCATTTTTAATTCTTTGAGTGTATCCATACCACCCAACGATACAAGAATTAATTTCCATAACAACAGCAACACTTTTTTCATTGGAAAATGAGGTGCCGCGCCTCCACAAAAACGTGTTACCATACCTAGTAGTTTAATGACGAGTAATTCTTCCGTATGATTACTGATTTCTTGACAAAATGCTTCCACTTGTGCTACATACGGTGATGCATCACCCAAAACTTGTTCATTCCGGATTACTTCTGTTATTAAATACAACACCGAAAGAATCACTCGTAAATCTAGCGAATCAGCTAATGATACAGCCAGTTTCCGCATTGCCACATGAGCTGCTGCACTATTTCTATAAAGCAATTACAAGAATTAAAAAGATGTATCTTAATGTCTAACATTTCTGATTTACTTACTCAATTTCAATATTTAGTAGATCTGTAAAAGCAGTAAATACACCCAAGTCGTAGAGCAGAACGCAATTAGATCTGGCCCATTGTTGCTGTTCAGTGTCCGACTGCATTTCCGCCCAACATCCTTGCGCTATGTACAATAAGCATCTGGCTCCTCGCATCCTTAATGGTTTGCTGCTTACTTCTAGCTGATCCAATAGTTTCATAACAACACTGTGGTGTTGCACTTGCGATAGGCTTTGCCAGCATGGTGGTAGACTATATTGCTCCATCTGATCTTCGAATGCCTTTACATTCATTTGCAGTTCCGGATGTTCGGTATAGCTGTACAATTCAGCGATTTCATTCGAAGGTGTGTCTGCATCACTATAGATGAAATCCAAATCCAATGAGTCAATTCCCTAAATAAGACAAAAAAAAAACCTAGAACTGGATGCAAGTTTTCTAATAGCAAACACAGTAATACTTACACTTACACAATACTCTTGATTTGGGGCTTTATTGTTTTCTCCAATGTTCGCCATACTTGTTTATTATTTTATAAACATTAAACCTAGATTTCTTAATGTAATTCACGATTTGTTTAATATATTTTGCTAGCCACAAATCCGTCAACCGAAGTGAAGATAGTCCACCGGAGGAGGAGCCGACTTAGTCCACCGAAGAAGGGGTTACATGCAGTGTTGCCAAGTCACCCACAGTCACAAACATTAAAAATTATGCATTTTGTAGAACCGATTTTCACAGTTTTTCCCATGAAGTTTTTCCTTTAAATATATGTTCCCGAATATTTAAAGATGAACGTTCAAAAGTGAAAAATGTAGGAGATAACAAGAATTAAAAATTTCTCTAATTAATTAGAAATTACGGACCAATTTAAGAAAGGTTTTTTTTCCAGAAACATTCCAAATAATATTATTCAGCATTGGTGTGCAGGAAAATCGGTACGAATTAAAAACAGAGAAGTTACAGCCGATTCATTAATTTACAGAGCAAAAATGTATGTGAAATTGCCTATATATAAGGAGTATTCTACAAAAATGTTAATTTAATAATCTTCCGGACGAATTTAGAGAACAATATTTTGCAGGAACATTCAATAGAAAATTATGCAGCAGTGCTGTGCGGAAAAATCGAAATTTATGTTAAATTTATAAAGGGTTTTTGAAATATTCTACAAAAATGTTAATTTTATTGTGTTTCGGACCAATTTAGGAAACTATATTTTCCAGGAACATTCAATACAATATTTTTCAGCATTGGTGTGCAGGAAAATCGATACTAATTAAAAACATAGAAGTTACAGTCGATTCATTAATTTATATCTATCAAGGGCTTTTGCTATATTCTAAATGTTAATTTAATAGTCTTCCGGACCAACTTAGAGAACAATATTTTGCAGGAACATTCGATAGAATATTATGCGGTAGTGGTATGCGGGAAAAGCGGTACGAATTAAAAACATAAAAATTACAGTCGATTCATTAATTTAC
The DNA here is from genome assembly GCA_030264535.1 of Liometoxenus newtonarum. Taxonomy (NCBI): domain Eukaryota; kingdom Metazoa; phylum Arthropoda; class Insecta; order Coleoptera; family Staphylinidae; genus Liometoxenus; species Liometoxenus newtonarum. Next base: position 12,565 of record JARJEB010025590.1, read on the forward strand.
AGAGCAAGAATGTATGTAGAAATGATAATATGATAATAAAGCAACAGAAATGTTGCTAAACCTTCGAAATTCCATGAAATGGCAAGTTTCCATTCTGATGGCGAAAAGTGTCGCCAAACATTTGCGAATTTACAAAAAAAAAATACATGAAATTCATGGATGACAAGAAAGAAAAGAACTGCAGGTTCAAGTTAGAGAGACAGCTGGACAGATACCAAATTTCATCCCTGTATGTTGTTTGGTTTGCCCGCATTTTGTTCACACACACGCACAACACATACGCACAAACACATCACACCAAAAACCACTTTTTCGGGCTCAAGGAGATTCGTGGAGATCTATTTATACCTTCGAGAAATCAGAAAGTAAAAAAACTTTAAAATTACGTTAGGCTTGGTTATGTAATGGCTTTTATGAATATGTATTTGAAATATTATGCACAATAGACACCTAATGATAACAATACAATAAGCATAATAAAAATGAGTGATAGCTTTGCATAGTACAAAACAAATAGTTATTCTAAACGTACCTCAAATTTGGGGACTCCCTCCATTTGGGGGAATTTCCCACACTGAGAACAAACAATATCTAGAAATGAAAAAATAATGATCAAATCACCAGCAAAGCACAAGCAAAGGTATATACATACCCAGAAGGTTATAGAAAATCTTAGCCATAAAAGAATTTATGGCAAAAATAAAAAAGCAAAGAAAAATTCAATTTCTAACAACTAGTTCTTGAATTTCACCATTCTGACAGTTACAACCTAACATAACTTAAGTGCTCGGCAGAATTAAGTATGTGTCCTTCCCAAGTGATTTATCCAACAATTCTTTCACAGACGCTTCAGGATTAACAGCTATTACGTCTTTCCAATCTGAACTCTTTGGAAAGACAAGCATATGTACAGCACCATTGCCATCCACAGAGAGACCCACAAGAAGATACTGTTCTTCTTCAGTTAAGGCTTCTAAGTCTTTGCAGGTACCACCTTTCTTAGAGTAAATGCCCCCAGCACGCCCAGGCAGTTGAGAAACAATACCTTCTGCAGCAGCAAGAGATGATTTTGCCATCTCTCCACTTATATTACCAACAGGTTTGTTGTATTTTATTTCAAAGATGATGACAAAGTTTTCTTTCTTCATACGGAGATCAATATAAACATATTTTTTTGGCCCATCCCCTACTCCATACTCCACTTCAAAATTTTTATACCCTGCATCGTTACTCATAATGGCATAAATGATGAAGACTACTTGTTTTTCTTCAAAAGCTTGTCCATCAGCGAATACCACACTGAAGGCTTGAAACAGTTCTTTTAGTCCATATGTGAACGTTGCATTGTTCTTGTTTAAGTTGGGCATATTTGGTAGTTGCTTTATGAAATTTACGCCAGAAATCACAGCAGGGATATGCGAAAAAATGGCATGATAATGTGCTTTAAATATTTCAAAATAATAATCTCTCACTACAGCATTCGGAATTTTTACATATATCTGCTGCCCCCCTTGGACCTTCTTTGCTTTGTGCTTGGGATCTCTTGCTAGATAACCTGCTTGCAATAGAAAGTTATAAGTGTCGTCTCTACAA